>JAPYYV010006569.1:0-15165 GCA_030522625.1 Copidosoma aretas | reverse complement strand
TATATATATGTACATGAAGTATATACATAGCAAATATATATATATATATATATCATTTAGTACACTTCAAAGGAATACGGATCCTGGTAGATTATCATCTTAGGAACAAAATAAGCCTAAATACTAAAAGATTGGATGAGAATTCGTAGGAAGCACGAATTTTGATGATTTTTTGGGCTTTCTGGCCCACTGTGCGCCAGTTCGGATCATCCATGGCTTGACTGATTGAGATTTCTTCCATCTGTCCTATCATGGCAGAATAATCATACTTTTCTGGTCTCTTAGCTTCTTTCTATTGCGTAGTTCTCTTGTTGACTGCGTACGCTTATCAGGGAACTTCTGGCTTTTTACACTCGGTGATTTTCTTCACATATCTTTAACTTCATCGCTATCACTATCACTTGACTTTTCATTATTTTTACTATTCTCTATTTTGTTCTCAATGCTACTTAGCACAGTCTAAGCTTTTTCATTGACTATCACATATTCAGAAGTTATAACATCATTCTTACTTTCAATATATACTCTGTAACCAGTCGAGTCCAAATCATAGCCTACAAAAATTCATTTTTCTGATTTCTCATCAAGTTTTCTTTTTTTATAATCTTGTACATAAACATAATATTCACTGAAAAATACCTTAACCTTCTTGACATCTACTTGACGACCAAACCAAAGCTGTCCTGGTGTATTTTCTGTTATGCCAATTGTACCTGTATGGTTTAACGTAAACACTACATAATCCATAGCCTTAGCCCATACATTCTCTTCAATGTTTTGACCATGAATTATTGATCTGACTGCTTCCACAACTGTGAGCATCTCCCTCTCTATACATTCAGTCTTTTCTGGGGTGTATGTATATGTCTTGCTGTGAAATATTTCAAGTTCATCCAAATTCTTTTATATTCTTTATTTTCTATCTCTGTAACATTATCTGATTTCAAAAATTCGTATTGTTCTATCAAATTGATTTTAAGTGAAAAGTTTGGAAATGAGAGTAATCACCCTTAAACCCCATGAAGTACTTGCCCCCCCCCCCCCCCCTAACGATTTAACATTCATTTCACCTAAATCTACATAGACAAGATCTTACACCTTCTCAGCTACTTTGGTATTTTCAGGATGGCTAATTCTATGTTGCTTTTCATTTACACATCCTTGCAGACACAATCTTTCCAGTCATCAATGTAGATTATATTACTCCACTACAAAATTTCTTAAGTTTATTTTATATTCTGATATGCAACTCTCTCATGCCATACCTTGACAGATGTGCTTATCATACACTTTTCATCTTGACTCATCATAATACTATTTAATGGTAATTAGTCCTTACAAGCTTGACTTTATTTTTCTTCGCTAAACCGCATTCTGAATAAATTTTTATTGCGTTCAGCAATAAAACATGCTTTACCTGTAATATCATAAAATACTGATCTTTTGAGATCTGCTTTCTGAACATAATCTCTATCTAGTATTTTTATCACTGAAAAAATATTTAATGGCATCCTTGGTAGGTGCAATATGTTTTTGATGACTATCTTAGACCAATTTTCCTCGTCAAATACTTCTAGGTAAATATCACCTAACCCAACTGCTTCCAATTCTGTGGTATCACCGATGACTACATGTACCGATTTATCAATAGACTTATAACTGACAAACATATCTCTATGCGAGGTCATATGCTGTATTGTACCACAATTCTGATACCAGACTCTTACTATTCTTTGACAACATAATATTGTTAATATCAGTGCTCGACAGGGTTACTGTGTTATAAGCAGTTCTCTTCTCATTACTGCTTTCATTATCTTTTTTATTTGGACACTTTTTGTCAAAACGACCTTTTTCCTTACAAATATTGCAAGGATACTTACTCTGGCAAAATTCTAGATATTTTTGGCATGGTCTACCAGGACAATTCTGTTTAAAGTGACCCTTCTTTTCACACTTGAAGCATTCAGCACCAGTACTATCTTACTTGTTACTTGCTGACTGACTCTTGTTATTTTTCTGATTCCCTTTGAAAATCAGTGTATTCTGACTACTCTGTCTCTTTGACTCTACGCTTTTTATTGATCTGTCTTCTTCTCCAACCTATAGACTTTCAATCAGTATCGTTAAATTCTTTTCAGTGGCAGGTTTACAGTCCCTACGAGAGTGAAAGTGTTGTAGCTGGTAATATTCCCAACATCCTTGTCATAATCCAACTTTGTTTAATCTTATCTGATTCAGCACTCAAGTCATCAGCCAACTGCTACACATCTAAACAGTTCTCTACTACTGACTTTCCTTCATCGTACTTGAAAGCGAAAAATTGTTCTCAAAGATCTTCTAGTGTGACACCTGACTTCTTACCATACATAGTCTAAAGTTTAGTTAACATTTGAAACGCTTACTTACAATGTATTATCTTTGAAGCTATTTTGCTACTGACATTTAGTTCTATCAGTTGTCTTGCATCTACATCTTATTTCCTTCAAGTGACGACTGCTGGAAGTGTTTCAGCTCCAGCAGGTTTCGATGTTACTCCAGTTGCAACAGCAACTGGATCCTTACTTTCCAATGCTTGATTCAATTTGAACCTCCATGACTGATATTTTACTGGACCTTGGCTTCTCTCAGACACTAACTCCAACTGTGACTTGACTGCGTCCATGACTCTTGACAAATTTATACAAACTTACTATACTTACTTTACTGAGAATACTTACAAAACAGATTTAACATTTGCTTATTACTGACTAAATTCAGACTTTATTTTTCTTGAGCAGACTTGACTTTTCTTAGCTGTAGCAACGGTGATGCTGTTACCTTACACTTAACCTCACTTTACTGCACCATCAAAACCTATTCTGTGCCAATAACCTGTTGACAATCTTGCAGTGGTTTTTAGGCTAATGGACAAAAGGTAAATAGATACAATCAATTATACTCCATTATATTACATGTATTATTGTTCAATGGGAAAATACCAAGTATAATTGAAAAGACGCCCTTTTTGAAGACAGATTAAATACAAACTTGCTTTCTATCACTTTTGCTAATCATTTCATATAAAAAAAACATTTTAATAAGACCGACTTGAAACAGCTTTTCTTGTGCCACTTGAATTCTAACTATGCTAGCCTCACCAACTATCTGTTAAAATAAAAACTAACGCTCTCATCTGTTGACTCTACAAAACATACCTATACAAAACTAATTAATTCTCAACAAATTATCAACTACTCCAGACTTTAGATTTTACTTGCTGCGAAATGTTGACAATGCATTGCACAAACAAAGGCTGATGTTTTGGTTTAATAATGCCGTGTTATTGATATTTAGACCACAAGTACTTCGTATCTCACGATGAATCTTTTTTTTCTTTTTAAATTACATATTACCTTTGATATTAAATCCTGAAGTTTTTTATTACTTTCTAAAGAATAGGTAAATGAAATCGATAGGAGAGTGTATTTTCTTATTTTACGTTAAGATTATTTATTATTATTTAAAGATCCTATGTAATATTTACTGAGAGCTACTTGATGACTATAGCTTCTAACTTGGATTGCTTTTGAGCACGTGCATCATCCGCATCTGCGGCTTAGGCGTGCACGGGTTGGTGTGTAACAATCGCATCGATTAGCTTGTATCTTTGCTATGTTCCGGCCCAAATTTTCTCCCGAAAGAACCTTATTTCTTGATTTTCCGACCCATTCTCCGTCCAATGCTATTCCTGATACTTCTGACTAACAGTCCTGTCAAAATGTGCGATTGTGCGAGTGATGCTACTGTTTAGGATCAAGCTGAGAAGTTTGCTGTTGTGGACTATAGCGTTTCGCTGCATCACCTCTTTCCATTGATACCTAAAATTTGAAGTTCTATTTCTGCAGATAAAAATATTCAGAGATCGATGATTATTATTTTTTTGTTAACTGTCATAAGATTGTCAACATTTATTTTTATCAGTGATCTTACTGTTTATTGTGTGCATAGCACCTCTTTGCTGACTAGCGCCCGTGCCAATTCTAACCTTGTGATGACTAATGACGTGAGACACGTTTTATCGTATTAAATCTCCGCTTTTTTGTTTGCTGCATACCGGGCCTCATCCCAATACTAAACTGATAGTGCGTGGCAACTGCAGTGGTGTTTAATAAGAGTCTGGCTTGATTGTTGGATTCCGTACACTCACTGTACCTAAGCTGCGGTGTAAATATTAAGCCGCACAATAGGTATAACAACTGTGATGCTGTAGAGCTCTGCTGTCCATACACGGAAACAAAATCAATCTGCTCTAGTAAGAGAATCGATACTACATGTTCTGGGAACTCCTATCACATCCAAAACGCTGGGAATTGAAATCTATATAGTATCAGATGTGCCGAAGCATGTATACTGTGCGGTGCTAGCATACACCGTATGAGAATCAGAGGTGTAATGCGTGGAGTCTACACATAAAGTGTTTCGTCTGTACTTACCGTGACTCCACACAAAACACTTTGCACATGGGCTCTACGCGCTACGCCAATGATTCTTATACTGTGTATGCTTGCATTACATAGCATACTCACTTCATCTTGGCTCATACTATATACACCAGAAATTAACAGTGTTGCTGTATGAATTCACACATTTTACGCAGGAATCATGTCATCCAAACTAATTTTTTCGCAAGAAAGATTGTTTTTGAGGTATCTTTTGAGATGAACAGA
The DNA here is from genome assembly GCA_030522625.1 of Copidosoma aretas. NCBI lineage: Eukaryota > Metazoa > Arthropoda > Insecta > Hymenoptera > Encyrtidae > Copidosoma > Copidosoma aretas. The sequence goes on along the minus strand of JAPYYV010006569.1, from coordinate 10,456 downwards.
CAAATTTGATCAAGCATTTCAACAGGGAAAGTAAGCGTATTAGAAAATGTACATGTATAGTACAAAGAGTCCTTTAATCGTGTTAGTGCCCTGTATTTAGTGCGCAGCATATAGCCACGAAGTGATTCGTGCGAAGCAATTTGGTACACTGAATGAAAAATAAGGTAGAGTTAGCTTGGACTCTGCCGCCGTTCTTGCTTGACTAACTCAAAGAGACGCTTTTTAGCTATACTCACTTAAGAGCCAAGCATATACTGCTTGGCAGCGTCAGGCAAACGTGTTGTTTTGTTGTGTGACCGTCATGTTTGCTAAGGTCAGCCAAGCAATATCTGGTTGGCTCTCAAGTGAGAATAGCTTGAAAGGGGCTGCTTCGGTCAGTCAAGTAAGAATGGTGGCACAGGCCAAGCTACTCTACCTTATTTTTCTTTCAGTGTAGAGTACGCAGCATTACATGCAAAAAAAAATTTTTTTAATATTTGTTTATTTCGAAAACCTGAGTATTTTTAACAGTTGAAAAATCATGTTGTATTAGATTGATAACAGATATATTCATTGTAAAGTTTTAGTTTAATGTAATTTGCGTGCAATACGCACTTAGGAATATAATTACAGCCAACCAAGAATCAAGTGCACAGCAGTAGGGTCATTTATCTGTAAATTTTTATACCATCTTTTTCATGCGTTTTTTACCGGTAAATTTGTACAAAATGTTAAGAGAGAGTGTCATAATTATTAATCAATGCATGACAGTACCTGGTCAATTTTCAATTTTTTGATTAAGGCATATGCAACTTAAAATACATTGAATATTTAGTGTGCGATTGAAGAAGAGTACGCGAATTCCGATGTGCAGACAATGTTTCTACTTTCTTGTTGTAAAGAAAATAATTTGATTTTAAAAACTAGTGATCACTATTCCAAAATACTTTAAAATCCTATGTCAGACTGTAGATAGCAATCGTCATGTATCTTGCATAAAGAAAACCCTCATGGTACTAATTATTAAAAGATCACTAACATTCATCAGCAACCCTATTATTAGTCATAAAAATAAAAAATAGGTATTGTGTTTAAAAAAGATGAAAGTTGAAGAATATTGCATTTATAATTTGTCTATTTGTTTTCAAAGTTATAAGAGGGAAAAATAAGCTGAAAAAAGTTGTGTTTAATAGTATCACTATTTGTTGACGACCCACTATTATGTCAATGTTGAACTTGACAATTTTATCGATTAAAAATAATTTCACTCCATACCATAATATAATTTGGTTATAAAATTTTCTAAAACCAAAGCGAAATAGCTAAACTGTATTTTCATAAATTTATCGTCATATTAAAAATCGATTTTATTGGAATGCCAGATATTAAGTAAGGGGTTTTGTTCATGAGGAACCCTAAAATATTACAAAAGCGGCTGTAAACAAACTACACAAAAGCACAATGCAGTATACTTTCTGTATAAAGCCATCGAAAGACATACACGCACATACACACACGCATGCCCGCGCGTACAACACACACACATACATACACACATTCATTATAGTGCTAGATACTCGTTATTGAAAGTATATACAAAGATAGCCAACAGTAAGGTATGCAATGGCTCTCTCTTGAAATTAATACATTTTGTATTTAGGTTCTGTGATTATTTTGAAAACTGTCTGATGAAGTAAGGTTGAACTGTCGTTAAAAAATATGCTTTAAAATTTTTAAGATTCATTAATATGGAATTTGAAAAAACTTTTTTATTTACTAAAACTAAGTGTGACTTTCATCTATATATTTTCAATGATTGACAGGAATACTCTTGCAAAAGAATGTACAGGTAGCAATACTAGAAACTGACTTACTTGAGACATAATTTATCATGATGAAAAATATTTTATGGAATATAAAGTCATACTAAACGAAGACGAATGTAAAAATCTAGAGTGTAAAAATGGCAGCATTGTTTCCGAACATGATAAGCATTCGTACCCTCACGACTATAGAGACCATAAAAATAATTTTGTCGACCATGATATTAATAAACGTTACAGTGATTCAAGTGTCGTTCATGAAAACTTTATCAGCAAAAATACATAGAATAACTTTTTTCAAGAGATTATTGTAAATAAAATTGTTATAAATGTGATGTTTCTGATACTGATTGCTATAGTAACAATATTAGACAAAATGATGATATTGCAAATCAGGAATCTAATTTTTATCACACATATCATTGTACAATGCATCATGGTGACGATGCCGATGAAGATTTTAGCAATATTGAGTATCAAAGCAATTTAGACAGTAATTGTAGCGAAGATACAGACGTGTTGAGGAAGATTTTGATGGTGAAGACATTCAACAAAGCTTCGAAAATATGAAAGGAAACATTGATTTTCGTGAATCTCATATTTACAGGAGTTTGGACAACGTAGAAATAAGTTTTTGAACGATTGTGAATTTTGATTATGTCACGAAAGAAATGTAACCATCTAACCGAAATAACTAACCGTCAATTTCAAGAATAAAATTAGTTGAAAGAAAAAAATTAAAAAAAGGCTTTCTATCAACACTGTATTTTCGTTGTAATTATTGAAAATATGAAATAGCAGTTAGATCAGAACTCAGGGACAAGTTGTATATGGATATCAACACAGCTACTATAAGTACATCATTCCATATTGGAATCTTTAACCAATAATTAAAAGAACAATTTGCTGGCATGAACATTGATTTTATGTCAGCCAAGACTTTTAAGTTGTATCAAGACGGTTTGTATTAGGGAGTATAAGAAGTTGCTGATCAGAGTATTATGAAAGCTGGTGAAGAAGCAAAAGTGGTTGTAATCGCTAGAGTACATATAAACCCTCGAGGAACTCCTTATGTAGCAGTCTGTACAGACGGTAGTTGAAGTAAGATATCATACAGTACGAATTATAATTATTTACTCGGCTTTGCTACTATAATCAATAATGATACAGGAAAAAATTTATTCCATGAAATCCGGAGCACATTTGGTGTAACTTTTGCTCGAACAAAAAATTTAATCAAGCATCCTACACATTCTTGCTAGAAAAACTGAGATATTTATGAACCATTCACTGCGATGGAAAGTGATATTATTTTGGTAGGTTTTAATGGTAGCTCAAAAATGCAAGGATCAATTGACGTAATGATGATAACGGATGCTGATAGTAATGTTTGCAAAGCTATCGTAGATAACAATGTATATCGTGATCATGACATCGTTTCTGACAAAATTTTATGCACAAACCATGTACATAGAAATTTATTCTAAAAGTAAAAGCAGTATATCAAATGACACTACCAAAGAATCAACCAAGGATTGAAGCATTTGTTACTTTAAGAAATATTATGAAATTAAACATTCTTATAATTTGACTAACAGTAGAAAATGCAGTAGTAAAAGAGTACATAAAAGACACTCCTCGGAAAAGTAAGGTTAAACAATAACATAAAACTATTTTGAATATTTCGAACCATGTTTTTGGTGATCACAAAAATCGTACATATAGAGGATACAAATACGATTCCAACTATAAAAATTTCGGGCTTGATTTAATAAACATTGGATTGTATCAAAAAGCTGAAAAAGCAATAAAATATCTGAGCTGATTCAGCGAAAGTCTCTTACATAGAGTTAGAAATAATAAAGCCGGGGCAGCTAAGTCTCCGAAATGTAATACACTTAACAGAAAAAGTGTCAGTTAGAGTTTCAAAAATCAGTATCATATCAGCATAGCGATAGCTGTGACGCATTACAATAAAAATGAATCGTTAATAAAGTATTATCAAAATAACGAAAACAATATTCCGCAGGTTCTGTCAAAAGTCACAAGTCAAATATTTGAAAAGTGGAGCGCACACCAAAAATTAGATAAGAAATTCGAAGGAAAACGACGAACAAGAAAGTAAACAACGCTTTAAAGTACAGTGGAAGTAACTATGCTGATCTTGACAAACCTCTTAAACTATTTGAAGAGTTCTGTTTGACTAGAGAAGATGATTGATGAACATGCAATGATTATCAGACACTGTGGTTTGCACATTGACGAAAAATTACTTATGCCTGCTTGTTCTCCTGATGGATTAACTGAAGACGGAGGACTTGTAGAGATAAAGTGCCCATATGTTGCGACTGCAATAGGTTTCGAAGAAGCCTTTGAAAAATTTAAAGCTGTTCGAGATGTGTTCGATTCAAAAAATGTAGATAAAATAAAACATTCTAATGGTCATCATCATCAGATCCAGGGGTAATTGTACATTACAAAGAAGAGTTATTGGATTTTTGTGATTTACACTCCGAAAAGTATGAAATTCATCACAGTGAACGTTGACCACGAATTTTGGAAAGAAAAAATCTAAAATTACTGAATGAGATTTTACATGGATTGTATTCTACCAGAAATTCTTGATGTGGACATACCATTAATATGCCGATTAGAAATCCAACTTATACACACAAAGCGATAGAAGTTGATATAAATAAAAACACAAAAAATGGAAATACAGAAAATAAAGATGTAACTTATATTTCGTCATTTTGAAAAGAAAATCTTACCGATATTGAATTACAAAGTATGCAAAATTTCTTTGACCATAAAGAATTATCAATACAATTAATAAGACTGAACGTTTCACCCATCATGACTTGGCTGACTGATAATTCGCTTGATTCTATTATTCGTGTTTTGCAGTCTGCTAATGGCTCAATACACAGAAACAAGTTTCGTATGCATGTATGCAAATGATAAAACAATAGTTTTGCCTGTTTATGGAAAAGCTGTTCAAATTCTTGGTGGAGCAGTCACAAATCGTTGGACAACATACTGTTACGATGGCAATGGTATTAATGCATAAGATAGCTTGCCCGAAGTAACTAAATTCAAAGTTCATCTACGTGAGATGATATATCAAAGATCTCGTTTTTCTAAGATTTAGGAAAAAAATATTTCTTAAAACATGAAAAGGCAGCCAGATGGAAACAGTTGTGGGATTTATTCTGGGGTGTCAGCCTTTACATTATGCACAGGTAGAGATCTTACCAAAGACTTATTAATCCAGCGTTGGGAAAATAAAGCACCATTATATGGTAGTAATTATACAAGGTCAACTAATACCATTTCGGCTAGAAAAGGAAAACGAGCAAGAAGAAGAAGACGAAGAACAGGATAGCGTAGATAAAGAGACTGAAACAGGAGATGAAGAAGAGGGTGGATATAATGATGAAAACATAACATGATTGGGAACGTAAAATTTTACGTTGCCTAAGAATATAACAAAATCACAACAAAAGGTCTAAATTAGTACTCACTTATAAGAGACCATAAATTCTTCACAGACCTTAAGAGATCAGTGTCCACCTCACTAAAGTAATAGAGTTCTCTGAATCTGAATCGTGTCTACACGCTGATAACGTGGTTCAGAGAAATCTTAAGATAAACATTCAAAGGGGGATTTTAGTCAGTATTTCTTGATACGACTGTGACTATAAAAAAAATAGCACGATGTATTTCTACACATTCAGGCACTACCTGACGTCTCTGTAGTACTCAAAAATAAGATTCCTCTCTTCCAAAAAAAAAAAAAAAATAATTTATTACCATGTACGCAATTTTACAGTCTTTATAGGCATGTCAAAAGTATTGGTCGTCATCTCTACACTTTGTCCATACTTAATCATTGTATAGTTGATTGCATTTATATTAGTTAAGTGTTTAAATTAAACAATCTACGAGGAGTGGACACAATAAAATATCTTGCAAAGATGACAAAATGTTACGACGGAAAAATTGTTGAAGGCTTACTCTCATTATCATTATCTTTAAACTACTCTTCATTATATATTCTGTTTCTATGTTATTTTAATTATACTAATTTTTTGGCATTGATATTGTCATTAGGTCGCGAAAAAAGTAGCTGCTAATTTCCAACTGTTTATTAAAGAACTTGATAGAAATTAAAAATATATATTTTAATTTTCGTTGCCGATAAATGCTAAGCTAACCTGGGCAGAAATTATAAAAGCCTATTGTATCCCTATTCGAAGAAATCTGAGATGAGATTTGTTGATACATTTTTTAAGGATTTTGAAATCTCTTAAAAAATTACATAGGCTTGAATGACTTAAATGATCTGTCCGTAGCTAAAGCAAATGGTTTTATACCAAGCTAAAATTCATATATTGCAAAAAAAAATGTCCAAACAAGTACTCAGAAATCTATTGAGAATTTTCATAATCTCGGAAAAGGTAGAAGCAGTAGAAAAATCATGTACGCTTAAATGACGTGGCAAACCGGTTTTTGACCGTAGCTTCAGAAAATGTTAATATACCGAGCTAAAATTTAAGTATGCTTAATAATGTGTTTGAATAAGTATTCAGAAATTTTTTGTGAGTTTTTAGAATTCTGGAAATGATAGAAACAGTATAAAAGTGATGTACGCTTAAATGACTTAATTACATAATTTTTTTGTATTATTTACATTCTGTAAGACTTGCAGAGTATTGTTGACTAATCACAATTATTTTTATTATTGTACAATATGTATATTTTTGTGATCAACGTCGTATCTAAGTACGCTTAAATATTGGCAGCCTATGGAAAGTTTTTCAAGGTATAATTGATCCAGGGGGTAAATAAAACCATTGTTTACGCGTACACACTCCTTTGCGACTTTTTAAACTTTCATCTAGTGATCTTTGGACTTTAGCGTTTGGCATTAGTTTACAGAATAATGGATATTTCTCAAAAAAAACTTCAATTAATTACTGACGAATATTATTGCTGGTTTCCAGATTTGACAAGACGATGAAAGCAATTTTCTCTGATTGTCGTAGATAGGCAATTTATCCAAATAAATTGCTCACCAATAAAGTCCTTTAAACAGGGTGAGTACATCTCCAAGTTTTCAACCGCCTCTTGCCAATTAGTTGCATCATCCTACATACGTGTTTTTAGAAATTTTTTGTGCAGAACAAATATTTTCTCCTCCATTATTTTTGTTGAAAATGTAAATAAATTTATATTACTTCTTTTAAAATACGTTAACCTGTCGACTGAGAAACTGTGTCTTGTACCAAAAGGAAAATTTTTGCTGCAAATCTATAAGCTTTCTACTTTAAGTTCTTGATACGCATGCCTCGGATTAGATTGGGATGAATATTTTGATGGACTGGTTCAAAATTAAATGAAGTTTTGCAAAGATTTGTTAACTTATGGTTGTCAATCAGTAAGTATCGCCAATTCTTCTAATAGTCAGTTCTCCCGTGTTATAGTACGTACCTTACTCTGACGTCACGACTCCGGAGTTCTAGTGCCACCTTCCGGATGCCCCCCCCCCCCCTGATCGAGTGAAGGTAAGTTGCTCAGCTACATTATCGGCTGATGGTCTCTGCCAATTAAATGCGCTCGTGGTCATGTAACGGTCATATGACCACTACAGCTATGACAACTTTTTTCATGATACGAGTGCATATATATACGCACTTAACACTAGCTATCTGTGATTTTAATACATGTTAAAAAAAAATTGATAGTCATAGCTACATCTATATAGACGTGTGCTACATCTATATAGACGTATTCAATTAAATTATTTCATGACATCACATGACGGTAACATGGCGGTCATGTGTCACGTTTTCTTAATACGCCTAATTTCGCATCGTTGATTGTGACGCGTCAAGCGCAACGAATGCTGCTGGCTTCCAACCAAGTCAAAAAAATATGAGCAAGGCACTTAGGATAACGCTTTATCGTTAAGCAGCGTATTGAGTGATGCGAGCTGTTGACTCGCCTGCTTTCTCGTCTCCCTTATAAAACTATAAACACATAGCGGATCAAGTATTGACTCAGCATCCCAATGTTATGAGATTGTCGCACAGCTCTCAGTATGTTAAGCGGAAATCGCGAATTGTGTGTGTACACTAGCTCATTCATTTTCAAAATAAAGCCATCACACTGCCATAAGAAAAATATAAGTTATAGAGCACCAACGAGTACAACTGCGTCAGCGCTAGCTTACTCATGGCATCGGGCTGACTCAGATATAGTCTCATAAAACACATAGCGCAGAAAGTATCGACTCGTCATCCCTATGTAATGAGATCCTCGCATAGCTCCCAGCATCTTGAGCGGAAATCGCGAGTTGTGTGTGTACACAACACCGCTCACCCGACAGCCTTGTCAATACGCGTATCGATTTATGCAGGCTTTGTCGACTCAAGTGCTGAGACGGTGGCAAAGGTTTTCACGTAATCGCGGAGGATGTTTTCGAGGCGGGTTAGAGAGCACTCCAATTTATTCTTAAGTTAGAGATATGATTAGCAGAGCCAAGCGCGTTGTGTACAACGCTCGGCACGAGTAGCACGATGCGCATACCTCTCATGGCTAAGAAGCGGCCTAGACTTTTTTCTTAACCAAAAGTTTGTTCTGCGGCATAAACTTTCAGCTTGATTAACGACGTTGGCGTTAGCAAAATTTTCGCGTAGCTGCTCCATGATGCTTACAGTAAACGTCCTCGTACTTAACCGAATGATGCGCAGCTGTAACATTAATTTTTACAAAAATTCTCCTTTGCGTGAATGTATGAAGGGGGAGAAAAAGAAAGACGGCTAACGACCACATATTGAAATGAAGCCTTGATTTCTTCTTCAGAGACTTGCATCACTTGAGTTATTTATTTTTTCGTCAAAAACGATGAGTTACCAAGCATTAGTCAGCTGAAAAGAATATGCGCTTTGATAATGAGAAATAGTATTTATAAAGCCTTATGTAGACTACCATTATTTGATATGTTTACATCCGCTCTCCACTGGTATATGCATTGAGCGAGGAAAAACAAAACATTGGGGCAGAGTGTAGTTTTGCGAGTGTAGATATTCACCGAACATATTACGAGAGCTAACGCGCGTTAGGGGGGCACTTCTCAAAGAGTTCGTGTACGTGAGATGACAGCACGTGATCTCGCGCATGCGCGTGTATGTGAGCACGTGCTGTCGCGCGTGTACGAGAGCACATGATCTTGCGCATGCGTGTGTACTAGAACACATGATCTCAATCGTGGGCGTGTACGTAAGTACGTGATCTCGCGCATGTGCGTGTACGTAAGCACGTGCTGTCGCACGTGTAGCGGCTCTGTTCGTTTGGCTTCCAGTATAGCTGTCCAGTAGGTCACGTGCCCATAACTATTTTTATAATAGCCTTGTGAGATGTGGGCACGTGACGAGACAGCTGACCTACTGGACAGCTATACTAGAAGCCAACCGAACAGACCCACGAGAGCACATGATCTTGCGCATGCGTGTGTACTAGATTACATGATCTCAAGCGTGCGCGTGTATAAGATCATGCGTTCTCGCGCATGCGGGTGTCCGTAAGCTCGTTTAAAATACGATCAAGGTATGATCAAATATCGAATACGATTAAATACGATCAATTGCGATCAAATACGATCAAATTACGATCGAATACGATCAAATACGATCAAATTTGATCAAATACAATCAAATACGTTTAAATATGATCAAGTACGATCAAAGTACCACCAAAATAATTCCACTGTGGCAGACAATTCTCCTTAAGGTAGATATAAGGCTAGCTCTATGATATATACTTACTACAACTTGCAGATGAGAGAGATTTCTATTCAGCGAAATACATAAGCATAATGAAAGAGTGTAGTCTTTGGTGACTAGCAGTTGTATATATCAAGAGAGAACAAGTGTGTATTAATGAAGCCTTATTGTTTCTTTAGAGACTTGATACACAGATCTGCTCGCCCGAGAAATATAAGTATATTTTCTTACCCACCTCGACAACATCTTCCGCGATGACGTGGAAACCTTTGCCACCGTCTCAGCCCTTGAGTCGACGAAGCCTGCATAAATCGATACGTTTATTGACAAGGCTGACGCGTGAGCAATGTTGTGTACACACACAACTTGCGATTTCCGCTCAAGATGCTGGGAGCTATGCGACGATCTCATTACATAGGGATGACGAGTCGATACTTTCTGCGCTGTGTGTTTTATAGGGGGACGAGATCTGAGTCAGCCCGATGCCATGAGTAAGCTAGCGCTGTCGCAGTCGTATTCGTTGGTGCTCTACAACTTATATTTTTCTTATGGCAGTGTGATGGCTTTATTTTGATAATGAATGAGCTAGCATTGCAAATTATATTGGCTCCAGTATACGTGTATAGTTTTGGGAACGAAAAAGCAAGTGCTCACTGGCAAGTCGCGTCACTCGATACGCGTATTGACGAGGCTTACTCGTGAGCGGTGTTGTGTACACACACAATTCGCGATTTCCGCTTAAGGTAGTAGTCGACCAAAAACACTTTACTTACGATTTTCCTAAAATTTTGTGTGTGCCTTAAGATTGCTATTATTTATTATGAGCCAAAATTTGAAGAGGCCTAGCGGTATAGTTTTAAAGATATT
>JAPYYV010006568.1:0-14189 GCA_030522625.1 Copidosoma aretas | reverse complement strand
TCCAAATTGCTCTATCACGTCACAATTTTTTACACTTGTTTACATGGGGATTAACTTATTCACTGAAATTATAGCATTGTCGCTTATGGACCCGTTTTTCGCAGATAAAAAAAAATCGTGACGTGATAGAGCAATTTGGACAAAGGATTTAAATTCAGCGCCACAAAATATGTAGGGAATGTATTGTCACTGAAAAGTACCCTTCCACTTATTTTTTTTTGTGGTCCTGTGGTATCTTTTGCATTTATAAAAAGGTACTATAGAAGCAAAAGTTGAATCATTTTAAATTAAATTACTTTAATTGCTAATACTTACAATACTTTAGCTTTTTGCGTAAAGTAACCTCAAAAAATTTACATAAAGTGCCATTTACGTAAGAAGCTTACGACAATGCCTTAAGACACTTGCAAAACAAACAATTTTTTTTTAAATTATTGAAATCATAAATATTGTTCATTGGAAAATCTTACGTTTCTCTCCAACATGACCTCAAGATACATTAAAAACTTGAGTTTTAATCTAAGTATAAAACAGACACCTACTAAGAAATACTTGATTTTTTCAGATTTCGAATGACTTTCTGGATGCCTAAATAATAAAGATTCTGTTATTCATGACGTAACCTCAAAACGTATAAAAATACCATAGTCACAGCGTAACTCGTGAAAAACATTTTGAGGCGAGCCAGAAGAAATCTCAATATTTTTTTTTTATTTTGAAAATATTTTCTGGCTGTTCATATTCAAGAAACTTAGATATTTGAGTAACATTACCTCGAAATTTATGAGAAATGATTTAAAATATACTCATCTTAGGGTTATACTATAACCAGTTTTCACGAAATGTTAGATAAATTTATTTAGGTTTTTTAATTAAAAAAAGAATATCATTTTTAGTGAAAAACATGATTTTATTACCTTTAAGGTTAAGTAAAAAAATTTGTAATTTTAAAATTGAAAATCAGGCTTCTAGCAATTCTTCTAAATTATCTTAAAAATATGTGAAAAAAAAAGTTTTATACCACGGCCGAAAGTACGTGCATCCCTGCTCGATTTTACGCAGGGAGGTTCGACTTTTATGGTCTGCTAGATCAACGTGAGCTCTGATTGGCTCAAATATTTTCGTGGCCTGCGCTATCATCGCCGCCGACAAAAGCAAAAGGGGCTCAAGCGGCCGCCTGCACAGAGCATGAGCGATATATGCTTAACCTTACAACTGATTATTATATGGACAAAAATACGTTGCTCGTTTATGTGTAAATAAAGAAATGTATATTTGGATGTATACCTCATAGTTTGTACGTTACGTCGTAATCTCGTCAGCTTCGTCTCCGTGCATGCTCGATCCGTACCATAATATGCGGCATATCTGCTGATAGAAGTGTGCGTGCGTATTTCTTCGGGCTTCGTGCCGTCCGTACTGTCCGTAGTAAGTCGGATTTCGTACTCTGTCGTCTGGGCCATCCGTGGCATCGTCTTTCGATGTGTTTCGTGTATGACCACAATTCGGCATATGCAAAGTACCATAATTATTTGCGTTACGTTTTTTTGTTGATGCCCGCCTCTTCGACCTGCACAGCTTCGGCTTCGCCACGGCCTGCAGAAGTCGAGGCGGGCATCGACCACACATAATCACTACGTGTTATGAAAGGTACTGGTAGAGGGCGCTGATGCCAGCCACAAAAAAGAAAGACATACGTATATTCTACACCCGAGCGTCAGAGCGTCAACTAGCAGCCAGACATGCAATTTTATTAGTTATTATTCATTTATCAACGTACTTTAGGCCAGGGTATGAAGAAAAATCGTATTCGACACACGGCCAGTAAATTGGAGACGCCGACCTGCGTTAATGACACCCTCGGCTTCGCCTCGGGCGTCACATCACGCAGGCCGGGATCTTCAATTTTCTTGCGTTGTGTCGTGATATACTATTAATTGGTCTATAACTAAATACTGTGGCCGGTTTTTCCTGGTCGACCCCAGTGGGTATCGGTAAGCAGTAAGGCAGTAGGTAAGCTATCAGCCAAGAGGTGGCTCTCGTACTTATAAATGCGTTAATAAAGGTGATCAAACATAAAATACTGGAACAGTTACAATAGGAAGACAGTAGGGTCTCCCTTACCCTGCACAGTGGTGATATAGCCTTACCGTACGCATACTTATGTAGTCTATTTATGATCTCGCAATTTTCATGATATTTACATTGTATTTTTCATCATCGACCTTTTCTGGGACACCACGTTTTTCTCATTTAACCGAACATAACAAAGATATTTATGGCAATAAATTAAATTGGAAATTTGAAATTAAAGAGGAAATTGAAAAAAATTTAGGGCTTTTCACAGTTAATTTAAAACTATTTTCATGTATCGCGACAAATTTGAGATGAAACTGAGGCTCGTGCGATATATTGAATGATTATTAACTTTGAATATGAAGATTAAAAAAAAATAATAACTTGTAATGCATGCCAGTTTCAACATTTTTGACTATACTGGGGAATAATAAATTGAAGCTATACGAGCGCACGTTAGATACCTTTACGAACAAATAATGTAACATAATCAGGATATAAGCTTAAACCAAAAGAGTGCAATGATTCGATTTTGACGCTTCTGCGTTTTTATTGCTGCATTTCTTTCGAGAGTTATTTTATTGGGTATCTCGCAAACAATTTTGGATGTACTTTTTTAAGACTAAAATAACAAGCCTCATTAGAACACATTCATCACACAGACGGTGTAATCCACCAAATCACTTTCGGACCAAACACTTGTGGATTTCGACCTATATTTTTGTTCTGTTGTCTTACACGTAGAAGTAAATACAAAATAAGTTATTATTCAAAAGGAACTAAATTTTTACAGATCGATCGCGACATATTTTAATTGTACTTTTCTTATTTGTTTTATTCGCACTGTTTTGTTGCAAGCATATTTTTGCTACCCTGTTGGCTGCATCATCAGGCTGCAGCGTTCCTCGACAAAGCCAACTGATGTGTTGATGATATGATAAGGATGAACCGCGATGAAACTAGATAAAATAATCGACGCACTGAGGCGACACAAAAACTATTAATAAAAAAAAAAAAAATAGAACACAAAAATGATGTTTAAATTGACCAACTGACTTTACGAATTTGACTGACACAAATTTAACTTAACGGACAAACTTCTTCACACTGTAATTTAATTGAATTTATTCGACAGAGAAGAGGATGGACTCAGAAAGAAAAAAAATCACTGTATAAACGGTCACATACGAAGATATAGTTCGTGGCTTAAAGGAAAAACTCCAAAAACGAAACACTAGAGAAAAACCACAACTGATACAAATGAATAAGTAAAGATAAAGGTGCGACACAAAACTTGCTGAACGTGTACGTGTGGGTACGTGCATGTCCGCAAGTTAATCTTGACACGGTTCAGCAGAAGCAAATTTTCGTTGTTTTGCTCGCAGCACGCCGAGCTTCGCCTCGATTACGATCACAACGATCCACAAAAAACAGGAAAAACACGTGAATTTCTAGCACTGGAACTGAAACGCGATCTAACAAAATACAATACGCGAGCGAGATATAATCGAAAAAAACCAAGTAAAGAAAACGTTATCGCAGGTAATAACAACGGGAGACCGCTCTGTACAGAGGCAAGTATCGGATGTCTGAGGCCTACTAATTTTTTCGAGTTTCCAAGTTCCCCTTTTCCTCGATTTCTGTCCCTATCTGTCGATACCTCTAATGATGCGCACCAATTAACATATCCTGCAGCCCACCACAGTCCTAAGTCACGCACCGCAGTAAATATGTACATATATACTTACAAGGGTAAAAAAACAAATATACACGAGTAACATCGATTTTTCTGCTAGCTCGACACACTGCAGTCTTCAGCGTGCTGCAAAGCTCAATTATCTACCGTTTTTCGAATATACGTTCATTGTTTGTAATTTATGAACTATTAACGATTTTTTTCATAACTTATCAACACTTAAATATTTTTTGGAAATTTATGTTTTTTACTCTGAATGACATCATGTAAGAAGTAGAACTAGCGTTTAAAAAATAAATCATACAAAAGCGAAAACATACCCACTTTTTTACAAGTTTTTTTAAATTGAAAATATGCACTCGTGCAATGTTGAATAATTTCATAAAATAATTTGTATCCAACCCTAAAATATACGAGTATCGCGTTCTTTAATTTCTTATTATTGTAGCATATCAAAAGAGGATTCAAATACAACAAATTTGGTACAGTATAGGAGAGATCTAAAAAAAACGTGTTTTATTGAGCAGAGAAATGGCAGTATCCCTAAACGATTTATATTTCATCAATTTGCCTTTAAAGATTTTACAATTAGAGTGATATAATTATTTTCATAGACGAATATTGCCGAAGTCACTCAAAACACACTATGTCGCCGAACTCGACCGAAAAAAGACGAATAATTCCGATTACAGACGAACCACCTCACGAAAGCCCTCTAACATTGTCGAACATTGCCGAAATTAACAGGATGCAGCCGAAACCGCTCCTTTACATCCTCTTGGCATTTTTTATTTTTCCCGCACCACTAATTTAATAAATAGACAGATGCAGAACTATAAAACGGACCGTTAGTGATGAAACAGATAACGGCAGACCCGTACGCTCTAGCTCAATACGAAATAAATATATAATACAACTCAAGTACCTACAACCAAATAACCAAATTGACTCGCACGCTTATGATGTTTATTGATAGATAATTTATTCACTAATTAAGAGTATGAACATAATATTTTATTCGATTTCGGAGTGAAGTACATGCGACAATAACAACCTATTACAGGAATGCTACCCTCCACCTCTCATTTATTTTGACACGATGTATCAATCTCGCCATCGCATAATACAATATGCGTATCAGTGCAAGTTTTAATTGTGTTCGTCTACAGCTAAGATCACTAGCGCGCCGTACTAAAGAGTTCAGCTAGTGGTCGAGAACGAAACGAGTTCGTTTCCTCTCCTTTTTTTCCTTCGATTTCTTCTTTCTGTTCGCCTATCTTCCCAAAGCGCCAAGTATAAATTTAACGCTAGTAGCAAAATAATACTTGTACTGTTGCATGCACAGTGTACGTATAAAGTGATAATCGCGTAAAAAATCTTAGTGGGTTTCACATTACCACGTAAAAACTCAGTAAGTATTACATTACCATCTACGTTCTAGTTAGTAGATTATCATCAAGAATCAGACACTTGAATTAAATTAATATGATAAAATACAATTGTCTCGCAAATACTTGCATTACAATTTTAAAATATTTAATACGTCTGCATTGCATTAAAAAAAAAAAATTATTTTCTAAAGCCATATTTCTAATACTACTAATTGATCAATGTTCTACGGTATATTTGTAATTTTTCCATTTGTATCTATATTTTGTGAGGTACCATCTGAAAGCTTAGGATTTTTAGTATAAGACAGTAAGTGTTTAAATCTGTAACTCATAGATTACGGTTACAAATAAAAGATTTTTTCAGGTTTCTCAATAATAGGTTGTGTATAATTTGAAAACAATAATAGCAAACATCTCCAAATTTTTTAGATTAGGAAGGTAAATACGGATACCCATGCAATCAGCGGGTTCCGACTTATTAAATAAACTACCGATGACATCTAAACTACTCCCGTTGAAGATCCTTACAATATCTTTCCGCAAAAAGTACAAATAAATTTCTACTTTTTATAAATAACTGCTGGGATCAGCCGCATCGACTTATCTACGTGCTGAATCAGCCGCATCTACATTTATGGTTTACCGAAGAAGTATAACTTGATACAATGGTTGACAAGTTTTTTAAAACATTTTTTTATACATTAATTTCACTTTTTTCTATACTTACTACATCTATACAATAAATATATAGGTATTATATATATATATATATATATATATATATATGTATTAAATATAATACACGGAAAATAGTGTCAAATATTTTGTATGAAAATAACATTGTTCGTGATTGGGACTCCTTTGCCAATTACATTTTAGTTATAGTTTGCTGAATTACAACGTAATCATGGTTTGCAAGTGCATGATTTTCTTTCAACAATTTACATAAGTCGGTTGATCAGTCGATAGGAAAAGATTCGTTGGAAAATAAAAAATTTTCTGTAAATCGTAACAAACTTTCAAAACAGTACGGGAAAACATTGTGTATAATTCGTCGTAGAAACAATACAAAGAGCTATAGGCAGTTGTAAATTACTCCTTCAAAAATTTAGTGCTTCAAACATAACAAAATTATGTTTCAGGACTTAATTTTAATAAATAAAATTAACAGTAATTTATTTAGAATAAAGGTATCCCCGCAAAAATTAGTCAGACAGTAATTTTTTTTTTAATTAAAATTTGCAAAAAAATTTAAGCTTTGCAATCAAATTAAGACAATTGTCTAATTGTAATAAAACTAATAGATAAATAATATGCAATTAAGATCAAAAACGCGTGTATTACAAAATGTTAGTTTAATACAATAATATTATAAATTTTATAATTAAATAATGAAACATACGATTATGTTAGTATGTAAAATCAAATACGATAATGTACGATCCTATAAGAAATTTTCAGAACAAATTGAAATTTTAAAGTTTTTTGAGTTGCAAATTTCATCGTTCGTGAACTATCCAGCCGATCAAGTAAAGTTTATGACTTCTATTTATACGTAACGTAAACTATATATTGATGATTTTCAAGCATCGTAATTGTATTCCAGCAATAGTTATTAAAACAGAACCGAAAATACGATTTTCGTGGCTTTTTGTCATTTGCGACCGTACTATTAAAAAACACCGATTTCCAGCCGTAAATTTATTAATGACATAAAATGCAATGGTACATTTATGTTTCAAAATAATAATAAAAAATAAAACAATATTTACATGCGAATTAAAAAAAAAAAAAAGAAAAAAAAAAGGATTTCACTAAAGTAATTTTGACCCCCCCTCCCCCCCAGCAAAAGAAAAAAATTATAAGAAAAACAATAGAGATATAATGTAGAATATCTCATTTGTAGCGCCCACCTTTTCATAATACTCTGTCAGCTGTAACACAATTTTATATTTGAATTTCTTTACCAGCACACCACAGCCCTAACTCAACGTAGTCAAACCCCAATCAGCTACCTCCTACATCCTCACCGAAAATTTCGTTCGTTTCTCTGTAAAATTATCCTAATATTATTTTCTACATTTCTTAATTCTCTTGATTAGGTAGAGTATTTTTATACTCTTTTTTCTAAATCTCTAATTCAGTTAACATTTTATCACACAGTTGTTTACATACACTAAAACATATATCTCATATCATTTATGTCTATATATTTCAAAACCTCCATGAAGCATATAGACAGGTGAGCTAAATCTTTTTTTTGCTA
Source organism: Copidosoma aretas (assembly GCA_030522625.1). Lineage (NCBI taxonomy): Eukaryota > Metazoa > Arthropoda > Insecta > Hymenoptera > Encyrtidae > Copidosoma > Copidosoma aretas. The sequence continues at coordinate 6,760 of JAPYYV010006568.1, read as the reverse complement.
TAATGACTTATCTAATTCTAAAAAATTCTTTAAACATATTGAAAAGTATACGACATTATATACATTTGTGCAATAAATTACTATTATATTATGATAAAACAATAACAAAAATGAAAGTCATCACAAACAAGTATTTTTGTAAAACCATATAATTTTGCCATATTTTAAAAATCAATAAAACATTCAAATATAAACTCATGAATAATCGAAAATTAATTTTTGTAAGAAAGTTTTACCTGAAAATCTAGGAAAATCTATGAAAAAAAATTTTGAGTTTTCTTATAAATCTAGTTTTAAAAATGTATTTATGATCATCATTTCACTGCACTTATAATTATTAGAACATTTATTTACAAAAAGCAATTTTATCAGAGTTATCTGATTGTTTCAATAAAAACAAAAAATTCTGCAAGCGCAGGTAAATTAAAGGATTCGCAAAACTTGCATGCTAGATTAATAATTTTATTTATGTATAAAAGAGCTAGATTTTCTATATCTAATTCAAAATATTCTCTGAAATGGGTTTTATATTTATATAGAATAATGTCACCAGAAATATTTTCTAAAAGTAAAAATCATGCAAAAAATAATAATAAATGATAAAGCAACATGACAGTAGTTTCTTCTTCAAAAATTGAATAGTTTTGCGTATAATATTACATAAATTAAGTAGCTTTAGAAAAATCATTTATTGTTTTGTGTCAAATAACATAATGTTATTTAGTAATTAATTAATCAAAATTATTTCACGTTATTTAATATGAGTTTTGAAGAAAAACGTTAATTTTATTACGGAGAATAAAAATTTATCATCACAATAGCATTGTTTTTAATTTTATTTTTCATTATTTAAAAATTTTAAATTATTATAAAACATACAGATGTAATATATTTTTTCCAATAAAAAAAAAAATTAAATGATGTTTTATCCAAAATTTTTTTTTATGTGCATGATAAACATAATTTGTATTATAAGATTAATATTATAAAAAATATAGAATTATAGGAATGATAATATTAAAAAGAACATTTAGTAATACATTTCGTGAGTTATAATAGAAGTAAAACGAAAAAATAGAATGAAAAAAAACGGATTGAATATTAATTTATATATGGAATATAAATATGGGGGAGTAGCGCACACTATAACGAGTTACATAATGTTTCTAAAGTGTTTGTTTAGTAAGTTTATTAATTTGTTACGTAAAAATAAAACATCTTATATAAAGGATATAATAACATTTAATGCTCAAAATAATTTAAAGAATGCGGTAATAGTTATTAAATATTAAAAATGTGAAGTTCTTATATTGCTGTTAATAATTAGTTAATAATAAAAACAAGTTATCTTTAAATATGACGTACGCAAGTTTTTACCTAAAGATGGCAGAGCATAGTAATAAGAAGATTAATCCTAATAAGAATGCACTGGATTTGTTTGTCTTTCAACCGGAAATCCAAAACTTTAAAATTTGTTGGAATAACTCATTTTTCTATAAAAAAAAATATGCTTTTATTCATTATTGAGACATAAGAATAAAAATATTGAAACATGGGGGTTGGTGCGCGGAGCGCGCAGGGGAGCAAAGCCTCACTATTACACATACTAGTGGGGCTTCACTCTTGGCGAGCTTCACACCCTAACTCACATGTTTTAAAATTTTTATTCTCATGTCTGAAAACTAAATAAAAAAATTTTTTTTTAAGCACATATATGCGTACAAACATAGATAACCAAAGCGATCTCATATAAATTTGCTAAAAATTCGAACAAGTATAGTCAATATATGAAATAAGTTTACTACTTTATCAAATAATTGTTAATAATTTAATACTAATAATGACTCTAATGGGTATTTAGGATAAATATTGATTTATATGTATATAAATACAATATTTACGCAATCATTATTATTACAGAAATAGTTATGAGCCTTTGTTTGTTATTTTTAGTTATTTTAGAATCAATTATGGATATAAGTTTATAATAAGATATTATTTTTAAATTATTTCTTAATATTTTTAAATGTAAATTCATTAGTTCATCATTTTTTCATTTTTTGTATAGATTTGTATATATTTCTACATTTTCATTGTTAGTTTCATAACTATTAAAAAATTTTATCCTCTTACATTAGTACTAATAGTATTTTCAATTGAGTAAATTATGTAATTTATTAAACATACAACAACATGTTAGAATTTCTTTTTACGTTTGCATAATATTATAATTTATAACGCATTACATATTTTTGTACTTTCAATCTTTACTATTGTGCCTTATTTACCTACATAATTATCTTATATTTTCACATAAATCTTCTTCCTCCTGCGTATCTCTCTATTATTTAATCCTATATTTCATACTGATGTTACTATTATTATTTCATAAGTAGTTGTTTTTCCTCTTTACACAGCAAAATGTGCTTTATTTTTTTTTTTCTTTCATTGCAGATCTTACAGTACATCACTTAAGAACTTCTATTTGTAAATGTAAATTGATTATTTTATTTTTTATTCATGTCATGTATAGATTTAAATGTACTCCTACATTTTCTTTGTTTGTTTCATAACTTTTCAAAATTCTTATCCTCTTATATTAGTACTAATATTATTTTCAATTAAGTAATTTATGTAATTGATTAAACATACAACAACGTGTTTTAATTTCTTTTACATTTACATAATATTATAATTTATAACGCATAACATATTTCTGAACTTTAAATCTTTACTGTCGTGCCTTATTTACCTACATAAATGTTTTGTATTTTAACATGAATCATTTTCTCCAGCATATCTCTCCACTATATTTTAATCGTATATTTCTGAATAATTTTGTTAATATTTTATTTGTTGTTTTTTTTTCTTCTTTACATAGCAATGTGTGCTTTGTATATTTTTTTCTTTCATTGCTGATCCTGCAGTCTATCACTTCAAAACTTTTAAACTTACCTATATCTTTTTCGTTTTGCTTTACTTTTTTCCCTACTTTTTTCTTTTTTATGACATTTAACGGATAATAGAGTTGTCAATTACCATATAGTTTTTTTGTATTTTCTGATTGACAAGAGTCTTCCTTTTCTTTGTAAAATTATCTTTGAATTTGTACAGTTTATTTTCCTTCGCTGCTCTTTTTATAAATCCTTTCGTTTTCAATCCTCTACTCTTATATTCATAACCTTAACATCGTTGCCTATTTTGAATGATTTTCATTGATTAAGTCCGTTAATTCTTTGATTAGGCATAAATAAGGCCACCTGCTTTTGTCTATTTTTATTATGTCTAAAAATTAATCTTATTCCCTTTGTCTTATGCCTTTTTCTTGGCTAACACTTCCCGCCTCCATTTCTCATATACATCCTAGTATATTTGCATTTAAACCCAACATGATATGTGTAAAACTGAATCTATTTATTTCCCTTCTTCATTCGTTTTTCATTTCCAAATCCATCCCTACTTTGCCCGCTTCCAGCTTTCATATACATCCTTTTGGCTTTGCATCTAAACTTAACTTCATGCTTTGAAACTACCTCCTATTCCTTTTACATGATTTTATTCTGTTTCATAGATAAGTCTTAGCTACGTGTATGCAATATAATTTGATCATTTAGTCCGTAAAAAAAAAATTTTAATTAAACTTTCTACGTTAGCTTGTTTGCTCAAGCCTAAAACTGCCTTGACTGCCTATTGCACCCTACCTGTGGTCTTTTCTGTGTGCCACGATAATTTTTCGTCAAGAAACACACTTCTGGGTCCTTCGGTCCATGTCCTCGTTTAAAACTTCCAATGCTTTTAATTTAAATTAAATCAGATCGGTTTTCATCCTTTTTCATTTCAAAAAATGGAGATTTTTTCTGTGCTTACTTCTAGTATATTTTTTGTACTATATTCATCTAAGTATTTCTGCATGGTTTTTGTCTTTAAATTGATAGGCACCTAAAACAACGTCATCAGATAATTTAAGACAGTAAATTTCAAGTTTGCCGACTGTTACACCTCTTGTATTATTCTACATCCACTTATAGTCTATAGTCTAAAGAGACTACGTACTGTTTAGAATATTTTGACTGCAAAAACTCCATTTTTTTGTTATTCTGAACAAAATTTTTCCATTTGATGTATTGTAGAAATTTTAAATAAAATATAGAAAATTTATCACAGACTTAAAATTTGTTACATTGAAGTAATTTATTATTTTTTTACAGGTATTTAAAAAAATTTTTTTTTATACTTATATTTGATGTAATGTTAATTGATAAAATAATGTATCAAAGATATAAACAGTGTAACATTAAACTATAGACAAATTTTATTTTTCAAAGAACATAGCAAGGAAAAATCATTCAAATGTATTGACTGTAAAAAAAGTTTTAAAAGATCAACTGTTTCTAGTTCAAACTCAAACAGATCTTGTTTATTTCTTATTCGTTTATAAAAATTAACATTTTCTTTTTTTTTGTTTTTTTTTTTCTAGGATATTTTTTGTAGTTTATTTATCGAAGTCTTTCTGCATATGTTTTCTGTCTTTAATATGCTAGGCGCCTTAAACAACGTCTTTAGATAATTTTAAACAGTTAATTTTGAGTTTGCCTACTGTTACACCTCCTGTATTATTTTAGATCCACTTATCGCTTATTTTTCCGATAAATAAACTTAAAATTATCAGGCTTTATGGGCACCCTTGCCTTTTCTCTTTCTTAGTTTTGAATAAATTGGTTAGCCCCTGGCCGTAATTAACTATTTTTTTTTGTATGTTTTTAGATTTTTTTAACTTTTATCTCATTTTTATACTTCTTAAATTTTTGCTTTTAATCAAATTATTTAGTACTAAAATATGGTATCTTATTCTTTCCTTCGTTCTGATAGCAGCCTTAGTCTCTTTAATTATTTTTCACGTCTTTACCGATTTTTCTACATTTTCAGCGATTCAAATTTCTTAAACCTTGTGTTATATTTGAAAAGCCACACCTCCGTAGTTTTAAAGTACTTCTACTTCTTCCCCGCCTTGTAAATTTGATGGATTCATGCTCTTTCCCACGCTTTGATATTATGTGTGTTAGTCTATAAGCTATGAAGTTTGTTTGTCAAATCAATAGTCCATATTATTTGTAGATTCTTGAAAGTTTTCCATGATTCTGTCTTCTCCTGTGTCTTTTCTGTTTTTATTTTCCGTAAGACATTTTTTTTTTTTCAATGATGGATATATTTTTGTAAAAAATTACCCTATGAAGCACCATAGCGCAAAGTTATTCTTAACATAAATAATGCCGAGAGAAGCTTTGGATCTTGCAAGAGTAGTATTTTGCGTACAGGTATTTGAATGCGCCAGCAGAAAAGCTTGTCTTATCGCTAATTCCAGAATTTTCTCAAGATCTATAATGATACATATACTCGTAAAGATCTATCTTCTCAAGATCCAAATAGTAATTTTTGTTTTAATGCATAGGATTCTTTTCACGGCCTCCATACGTATAATCATTAATTTTTGATGTACGATTATGAATACTGTTATTCTATTTATTATTATTACTTGCTACATTATCAATTTTCATATAAGTTTGTTTTTCATATAGGTATTTGTATACTTATAAGAATGTTATAGTGTTGTAACAATTTATTGTGAAAGGAAAAACATGTTTGGGGGGGGGGGGGGGAGCTAGGGGGGCCGCACAGTGGGCTATTTCAGGTTTTAAGTGTCAGAAACCTAATATCTTACGAAGAAAAAGAGGTAATCAAAAAATTGTTTTTGGAGCATAAAGCTCAGATAATGTAGAATACAGGAATAATATTAAAAATTTCAGACCGCTAAATGCTAACCTCAAATTATTAAAGAAACTTCAAAAACGGAAAGTAATTTTGCCAAAGAATCATTAATATGACTTACTAACCTCTATAACTCACGTTTCTTGAACATAGATTGCTAATCTCACTAAGTATTTGATCTAATACTATCTAACATAACCTCAAAGTGAGAAATTATGGGTTTTAAGTGTCAGAAACCTAATATCTTACGAAGGAAAAGTGGAAATCAAAAAATTGTTTTTGGAGCTTAATGTTCAGATGATGTAAAATGCAGGAAAAATATTAAAAATTTCAGACCATTAATTTCTAGCCTCAAATTATTAAAGAAACTTCAAAAACGGAAAATAATTTTGCCAAACAATCATTAATATGACTTACTTACCTCTATAACTCACGTTTCTTGAACACAGATTGCTAATCTCACTAAGTATTTGATATAATACTATCTTACATAACCTCAAAGTGAGAAATTTCGGTTTTTAAGTGTCAGAAACCTAATATCTTACGAAGAAAAAGAGGAAATCAAAAACTAACAATTTTTTTTTATTTTCCTTAAGATATTTTTTTTTTGACTCGAAGTATCAAAAATTTTGTACTTTTAACTTATGATGGATTGTATTATATCAAATAATTAGTGATTATGATCTATATTTAGAAAACGAAAGGTATATAGGTTAATAAGTCATACTAATGATTTTTTGGCAGAATTTTTCTGTATTTGGAGTTTTTTAAATAATTTGAAATGGTCTAAGATTTTTAATATTTTTTCTGTATCCTACATCATCTGAGCTTTAAGCTCCAAAAAAAATTTTTTGATTACCTCTTTTCGTTCATAAGATATTAGGTTTTTGACACTTAAAACCTGAAATAGCCCACTGTGGGCCGTAGGGGGGGGAGTATGGTAGGATGCTGCGGAGGAGCGGGGGAACGTAAGGAGCGCGGAGAGCGGGGGGGG
>JAPYYV010006567.1:0-24695 GCA_030522625.1 Copidosoma aretas | reverse complement strand
GGCGATTTTTCTGGCGATTTCAGCACCACGTGCTGGCGACTTTCGGCGATTTGACGCCAGCTACTGGGAACTTCCGTCATTACCAATCTGGCAACCCTGGTCGAGACACCGTCTATGTATTTCTCGAACCTCGGTTACCCTTCTGAGTGATTTTCGACCATCGAAATCCCCTTGCGAATAACCCTTTCGCGTTTTACTTGACCAAGGATAACCGATCAGAGCAATTCCAAACCAACGAAAAACCTACCCGTATTACTTGACCATCGATAACCCCTTTAAGTAATTCCTAAACATGTAAAGAACCTCCGAGTATTTCTTGAACATCAAAAAAACCTTCGAGCGTTTCTTAACCATTAAAAACCCCACCAAGAAATTCTTGATTATCAAAAAACCTTTCGAGTAGTTTTTGACCATTAAGAAACCCTTTAAGACGTTCTTGATCACTATGAAACCCTTTGAAAATTTCTTGACCATTTAGAAACCCCCCAAGTAAATTTCGACCGTCGAAAATCCCACAAAGTATTTATCGACCATCAAGAAATCATCTGTGATAGATGACCCTAGGGATTTTAAAACATGTAAAACCAAACCATCGTTCAATTATGTAAGTAATTCTTGACCTTTGACAAACCCTCCAAGTATTTTCCGACTATTATTTACCATACTGGGTATTACTTGAGTATTCAAAACCCCTCCAAGTATTACTTAACTATCAAAAACCCCCCAAATAATTCTGGTCCATCAAGAATAAACCTTTTGAGTCATTTTCAACCAACAAGAGAATCTCCAAATATTTCTCGAGGTCATCTTATAATTCCTTCAAGTACTTTTATACATCAAAAACACTATAAGTTTCTTATGGTCCTCAAAAAACCCTCCAAGTATGTCTCGACCATCAAAAACCTCTCTGTGTAATTCTCAAACATGGATATAACCTTCAAGTATTTCTTGAACATCAAGAAAACCTTCAAGTATTTCTTGACGTTCAAAAAAATTTTTAAGTGATTCTCGAAATTAAAGAAAGCTTTTGAGTGATATTGGACCATCTATACTCCTCTAAGTATTTTTTGACCATACAGATACTTACTAAGGTTTCCTTGACCATCTAAAACACCTTCGAGTAATTTTTGACCATTGAAAGATCTTCCGAGTAATTCTTGACCATCGACGACCTCTGCATGTATTTCTCGACCATTAATAACTTCTCAAAATATTTGATGACTTCTGAATACACCTCTAAATATGTCGTGAACATCAAAAAAACCTTTAAGTATTTCTCTACCATTAAAAACTCCTTTGAGAAATCCTCGACCATCGAAAAAACTTTAAAGAAATCGTCGACTATCGAAAAACCTTTCAAGTAATTCTTGGTCATTGTAAATCCATCCGAGTATTACTTGACCATCGAAAATCCCTCCAAGTATTTCTTGACCATCAAAAAACCCTCCGAGAAAATGAAAACTCCTTACAAGGAATTCTCGAAGATCAAAAAAACCTTTCAAGTCATTCTCGGCAATCGAAAATCCTACCTGGTATTACCAGATTATCCAAAATACCTACAAATATTTCTCGACCATTAAAAAACCCTCCCAGTATTTCACGACAATCGAAAACCGCTTCGAAAAATTCTCAACCATCAACAACCTCTATAAGTAGTTGTTGAACATCAAAATCCTCTTTAAGTATTACTTAACCTTCTAAAACTGCTCTAAGTATTTCTTGACCATCAAAAACTCGTCCGAATAATTCTCGACAATTGAAAACTCCCGCAAGTTTTACTTGAATATTGAAAGCTCCTTTTAGTCAAACTTACCTATCAAGAAACCTTTAAAATAATTCTTTACCACGTAAGAGCTCCTTTAAGTATAACTTGAATATTAAAAGCCCTTCCAAGTATTTCTTGTCTATTAAAAAACCTTCCAAGTAATTTTTGACCAACTGAAATATCATATACTTTTAATTGACCATATAAAAATCCTCCAAGTAGTTATTGACCATCGAGAAACCCTCCGAGTATTTGTCGACCATTGAAAACCCCTTTAAGTATTTTATGATTCTATTAACCCTTTCGCGCATTACTTGACCATCTAAAACCCCTCTACAAATAGTTTAACCATAAATAAACCATCCCAGTTCTTCTCGACCATTGAGAAACCCTCCGAAAAATTCTCGACTATCGAAAACCCTAGCGAGAAATTGTCAATCATTGAGAAACCTTTCGAGTAATTCTCAGTGATCGAACACCCTTCAAAAATTTTCGACGATTAACAAACCTTATAAGTCGACGCCCCAGACGACGAAACGTACTCGTAAAAATACCCGATGAAGAATCGTACACGCACTTACTGTCCGACGAAAAAACGTACACGCATCTACTTTCCGACGAAGAAACGTACAGGCAGTTACTATCCGACGAAGAAACGTACACGCACTTTCTGTTCGAAGAAGAATCGAACCCGCATTTACTTTCCATCGAAGAACATTACACACCGTTACTGTCCGACGAAGGACCGTACACTTAAACCTAATCACCCGGACTACAGACTTTCTATGCGGTTGGTTAATAACATTATTACTAATAGCACAAGAACTAATATCAAGAGACCCAAAGTGCTGACTTTTCTCACATTTTAATTAATAACATTATTATGAATAACATAATAACTATCGGCAGGTAACCGAGAGCGCTGACAATTCCCGCGTTTTTACTAATAACATTATTATTAATAACATACAAACTATCACCAGGTAACCCAGAGGGCTGACTTCTTGTGTTATAATTCATAACATTATCATGAATAACATAAGAACTAGTACCAGGTAATCCAGAGTGCTGACTTTTCTCGCGTTTAAATTTATAACATTATCATGAATAACATAAGAACTAATATTAGTCACCAGTAAATCAAGAGCTCTAGCTTTTCTCGCGTTTTAATTAATAACATTGTTATGAATAACATACAAACTATCACTAGGTAACCCAGAGGGCTGACTTTTCTTGCGTTTTAATTAATAACATTATTTTGAATAACATGAGAACTAATATCAAGTGACCCAGAGCACTGAATTTTCTCGCGTTTAAATTAACAATGTTATCATTAATAACGTACAAACTATTGCCAGTTAACCCAGAGTTCTGCCTTTTCCTGCGTTTTAATTAATGGCATTATTATTAATAACATAAGAACTTATATAAGGTGACCCAGAGCTCTGACTTTTCTAGCATTTCAATTGAGAACATTTTGATTTATAATCTAAAAACTATTACCAGATAACCCAAAGTGTTAACTTTTCTCGCGTTTTAAGTAATAACATTATCATCAATAATATAAGAACAAATAACAGGTCACCTACAGCGCTGACTTCTCTCGCGTTTTAATTAATAACACTAATATTAATAACATAAGAACTAATATCACGTGATGCAGAGCGTTGACTTTTCTCGCGTGATAATTTATAACATTATTATTATAATAATAAATGATAATTTATTATTTAAAACGCAAGAAAAGTCAGCGCTCTGGGTTAACTGGTAATAGTTTCTATGTCATTAACAATAATTTTATTAATTAATATGCGAGAAAAGCCAGCGCTCTGGATCACCTGATATTAGTTCTTATGTTATTAGTAATAAGGTTATGAACCTAAACGCATAAAAAGTCTGTAGTCCGGGTGATTAGGTTTGAGTGTACGGTCCTTCGTGGAAAAGTAAATGCGTGTACGATTCTTCTTTGGACAGAAAGTTCGTGTACGTTTGTTCGTTGGATAGTAACTGCCTGTACGTTTTTTCGTTGGAAAGTAGATGCATGTACGTTTCTTTGTCAGCCAGTAAGCACGTGTACGATTCTTCGTCGGATATTGTAGTGAGTACGCATCTTCGCAGGAGCCTCTGGTATACGTTTCTTTGTAGGAGGCATCGAAGTGATTCTGAACCTTTGATAACCTCCCCGTGTATAACTCGACCATCAACAACCCCTTTAAGTATGACTTAACCTTGAATACCACTGCAAGTATTTTTCGACCATCAAATGACCTTTGAGTAACTCATAACCACCGACAAATCCTCCGAGTATTTTTCGACCATCTATCAACCTTCAAAGTAATTTCTGACTATTGAAAACCCTTTTAGTAATTCCAGACTATTAACAAACCCTCCGAGTATTTCTTGACTATCAAAAACACCTCTAAGTAATTTACGACAATCAATCTAGGTATTACCTGACTATTTAAAGCCCCTTCAAGTAATTTTTGCCGAACGACAAACCTTTTAACTAATTCTCGACCAACGAAAACCTCTCCAAGTATTTGTCGACTATCCAAAAATCCTTTAAGTGACTTTCAAACATCGAAAACCCTTCAAGTATTTCTTGACCTTCGGAAACCCCCCTAGTATTCCTTGGCCATCAAAAAATCCCTCCAAGTATTTCTCAACCATCGAAAACCCTTTTGAGTAATTCTTTACAATCTCAAACCCATTAGAGTATTACTTGACTATCAAAAAACCCTTCGAGAATTTCTCGAATATCGATAACCCTACCGAGAAATTGTCAATCACCGAGAAATCTTTCGAGTAAATCTCGTTCATCGAAAATCCATCCAATTATTACTTGACCATTAAAAACTCCTTACAAGAAATTATCGACCAACAAAAATCCTTCGAACACCTCTTTTAAAAAATTCTTGACTATCAACAAACCCCATGAGTAGCTCTTGACTTTTGATAACCCCTCCGTGGATTACTCGACTATCAACAACCCCTCTTAGTATTACTTAACCTTCAAAAACCACTGTAAGTATTTCTCGACCATCAAATGTCCTTTGAGTAAATCTTGACCATCGACAAATCCTCCGAGTAATTGTTGACCATCCATCAACCTTCCGAGTAATTTTTGACAATTGCAAACCCTTAAAGTAATTTTCGACCATTAATAAGTCCTTCTAGTGTTTCTTGACTGTCGATAACCCGACTACCCAATAACCCTTTGAGCTTTTTTTGAACATCGAAAACTACATTGAAAAATTCTTGACTATCAAGAAACCTTCTGAGTAATTATTACCATCGAAAATACCTCCAAGTATTTCTCGACCATCAAAAAACCCTCTGAGAAATTCTGAATCATCGAAAAACCCTCTCAGTATTTATAGATTATCAAAAACTTCTCCGAGAAATTCTCGACTATCAAGTAGCCTTTTAAGTTATTCTTGATCATTAATATTTCCTTCGTGCTTTACTTCACAATTGAAAACCCCTTTTAGTATTATTCAATCTTCAAAAATTCCTTTGTTTATTCCTCAACCATCGACAAACCACTAAGTAATTATCGATCATTGAAAACCCCTACGAGTACTACTTGACCATTGAACACCCCTCCGAGAAATTCTCGATTATCGAAAAACCCTCTAAGTGATACTAAACCATCGAGAAATTCTTCAAGTAATTCTTGATCATCGATTACTCTTCTAAGTAATTCTTGACCATAAAAAAACCCCTTTAAATTTTGTTTGACTATCAAGAAACCCTCAGAGAAATAATCGACCATCGAAAACTCCTTTTCGTATTTCTCGACCATCGAGAAACCCTCCGAGTGATTTTCGTTCATCGAGAAACTCTCCAAGTAACACAAAAATTTCACCTTAGTGCTACAAAACTACTATTGGAATGTTGCACAAGCCCAGCTCAAGTGCTGCACCGGTACTCTTTTGATTGCTGCACAAATTTTAAAAACCTCTCAATTTTTACCCTTGTACTGCTTAAGTTTTGCTCGAGAGCCACACAAGTTGTCTTTTGTTGAATATAATTTGAAAAAGTATCATTAAAGTAAATTGAACTTATTCAAAATATTTTTTTTCGTTTGACACAGCGGCCAGCACCTCTAACGTCGGCGTCGCGGTAGCTGGGAAATAAAAGAGAGTTTTACGCGATACGCTCACTCTGCTGTTACGGGAACTAGAGACAACTTAACTTTTTTTCTGTGCAATTCGTATCGTACGCCGGATGTACACAAGATGTCTTTTGAGCTAGTGTATACGACACTAGATTCTTATAAGTGGTAGAAAAGAGTAATATGTCATACATGTGCAAGGCTGAGTATACAATCAACTTAACCCAACTTTAGGATATGACAAGTTTATTAGTATGCTCATTAGTTTGATTTCCTAGGACTAATCATCGCAAAAACTGTTGAGTAATGATAGTTGTGATTAAGCCTTCAATCTTATTTATGGATAACCTTGATTAAACTCGTTATATGAAAGATACAAATTTTATTTATTTCACCTCAACATACAATTAAGCTATAATGCTACCAGTCGATTTTAAAGACAAAATTATCCATGTGAACTTAGTTGATTCTATGTGTCTTTTGAGAGATACTACATTTTAAAGTTGTTACGCTCCTAAATTGTCACTCGAATAAGATAATAAACAAAAACGAGTTGTACATTTCTGAGTATTAGGAGAAAAAACAGATTTTGGAGAACTACAGTAATACTTTTTTGCAGCATTATTGACGACAAAAAGCATGAGTAGCTCCATCTTGAGTTTTAATACAGATTAATAAACATCTAATACAGGTACGGATGATAAATGCTGATGCTGGTAGCCTGACCCTTCCAACACTACGATAACCATTCCGTACTTTGGACCTAAAGTATCAAAGAAATGAGGGACATTTGACTAGTACAGTATTATTGTGGGATATGGCAAGGTCGCTATGATTTATTTATGGCTAAACAACCTAGTAACTCTCATACTTTTTAATAAATATAAATAAATAATGACCAGAGTGACCTTCATATTGAAATAACCAACTATTTCTCAAAGTTGCGCGTAATTTGATTCAGTAATTGCACGAACACAGAGCTTGTATATCCAACCTGCGGGTACAAACGTCAAAAACTGTAGGATATCATCTACTCATGAACATATGTATCAGTAGCACATTCCATCATTTACACTTAACTGTACAAGCAGCTTCTATACACGTACAAAAAGCATACGTGTTTTTTTAAGTATTTACTAAAACTTTCTTTTCCAAAATGCCGCACATCTTTCAACCAAAAAACTTTGTTGTAAACTGCTAGAAAAAAAGATGTTTCGAGTACATTTTTTATAACTATTATTGAAGAAATTTCGAGCCAGTCTTGGCAGAATCAGCGATGTACCGTTTATAAAAAGATATTTTTAGTAACCCACAGCGATGTATAGAAGGTGATGCAATTATCGTTGGAAGAAAGATATTGGGTTATTGGGTGTAGTTTAGAAAAATATTTAAACTTGAGTGAAATTAGAATACTACACATCCGGTAGTACCGCTTAAATGTAACATAACCTAAAAATCCCCTTATTAACAATGAAAAAATTTTGGAAGAATAAGACGCAATAAAAATCAAATAATTTATTCGTACAACCTCGTATAAACAAACCAATAATGAAAAAAAGATTGTAATAGTGTACAACTTTGTTAAAACCAATATTAAAAAAATGTAAGAATTGAGTAGATAAGTATCTATTTATCTCAAAATTAGTAAATTGATAAAATGAAAGAAATAATAACAAATTATAGAAAATAGGCAATGAAAATCTATTTTTTTGCAGTCTTGAAAAAATTTTTTACTACTTGTTGAATAGTTTATCAATGTAAATAAAGAAATATCAGAAAGGAATTATTAATAAAAAAAGGGATATCTAAATTAGAAGTAAGTTCCGAATGGCACTAGGGGTAAATGACCCATTTATTGCTTACGACCCGATCACCACGCAATTTGATATAATTACAGGATTTGTCTATTTTAAAATACTTTAATACGTCTGAAAAGTCCTTTAATCTAAATATCATAATCGTAAGTTACAATTTTCAAAAAATTTGCAGCCAAACACCGACTTTAATAAAAATTTGCAATGGTATCCAGTTGTCGGTTTCATCGAAACAACTTTTTCTTCAATCTAACAGAAACTTTTTCAAGTAGATGCGTTACTAACCTCAACAACAGTCTGTTTACATTTTCGCACGAAAGATTCTCTTCTGTGTTTTTTTCGAGATAAACGAACTTGTAATTAAAAATGAAAGTTTTCATATTAAAAATGTACTCCTTTATAAAACAAATAGTCCTCCAAATGTGTAAATTAGGTGCGCAGTATTTGGTGCGCAGTATCTGGCCCCGCGTAGTAGTTGGTGCGTAGTAATCAGGTAGGTGCGTAGTAATGCATGCAACAAGATATTTTTTTAAATATTCGTGTATTACGAATAATTAAGCGTTTTTAACACCAGAAAAACTATTATATGCTAGATTTATGGCAGATAATCATTGTAAAGTTTTATTTTGATGAAATTTGCGTGAAATAAGCGAGTAGTAATAATAAGACAGCCGACAAAAAACGAGTGCGCAATGATTGGGTCATTTACCCCTATATAGCAAGTAATAAGAGTTCACAGAGGTAGCTCATGGTTAAGTTGATGTGGTTCTTGGTTTGTCTGCATGAGATCGTGAGATCAAATCCGGTAAAAGAGTTTTTTTATTCAATAACGTTTTATTTCTTTCGAAATTAAAAATTCACTTCCGTTACGTAATTTTGAAAGGAAAAAAACTAGAAATTATTGTTTTACTATCCTGCATAATACGCTTATAGAAGTATAACTTTAAAATATAAAAATAACTTGTTTAGAACTTTTATAGGGGTTATATTGAGTATCTGTAAGTGATATATAAAATTGATGCTTGATAGTTCCTTAAGTCTACCATAAAAGTTGATACTTTTCCGTGTTCAAAAGTATCTATTGGAATATTTATGTACCAATATTGCCAATTTAATAAAAATTTACCGTTTTCTCAAACAATTTTTGAGTTTAGTGCAACACCCAGAACGTTTCTGTATATTTTTTTAATAATCTTTATTCTGTTAGCAGTGTGCTTCAAAAAAAATTATAAACCGTCTGTTTTTGTTAACGACATATTTGATTTTGCAGTTAAAAAAATTAAAATGGACCATTTTCAACTTGATGGAGATTATTTTAATTAACTGCAAGTCATGGAATTAACGACAAATAGTCAGTCCAGCTTACAAGCGTGAATAAAAATATTTCTTATGTTTTGAAGTAACTATTGGTCATTTTATTTATCGTTATTGCAATTTTTTTCACAATTTTTCGATTTCTCGACTATTCTTTCGAGGCTAGAGGATCACACAGAACTTTTTTTAACATTTTGTGCCTAATCAACATTACATCATTAGTACGCTTAAAAAAATATTATCAGGAAGTCCATTTTTGTTTTAGAGATGATTGATTTTAAATAAAATAATTGTAATTACAAGATTTTAAATTTTTTTAGGTATTATGTTAAGTAACTACAAGGAGCTATCTGAATGCTAAGTAGTGACTTAAGACTAATACCGTAGAATAATAACTTTTTAATGTGTTCATGTAACTATTTGTTTATTTGTGTACTAATGGTGCAAATTTTTTCGGAAATCACCGCTTTATCGACTATTTTTTAGAGTAAGAAAACTTGTTTTGATATTTTTCTTATGTTCTACATTCTATTATTAGTATGCTGTGTAAACGTTATCCGTCTGTTCATTTATGTTGAAGAAATCTTTGATTTTAAAATTAAAAAAAAAAACGCACTACTTTAGAAAGATTATGTTGAGTAACTGCAAGTAGAATGTATGCTTAACAGTCCTTTGTGGTTGATAGTATAGGAGGTAATACTTTTCCATCTTCCAAAGTAATTAGCCTATTTATGTACCAATATTCCCATTTTTTTCCAATTTACTGTTTTCTTGACCATTTTTCCAGACAAGAAACCACCTTAAACTTTTCTTAATAATTATTTTATAATCTACACTCTATAAGCAGTATGCATAAAAAAAAAATTATTAGTCTGTTTTTTTTTGGAGAGAGATGTGATTTCAAAATAGAAAGATTTAAAATTTACCACATTCAATTGTATATAGGTTTTGTTAGGTAACTGTAAACGATGGTACTAATGACAAATAGTCAGTAAAGTCTTTTTAAGTTTCGATATTGCGATTTTTTTCACAATTTATCAATTTCGAAACTATTCGTTGAGGTTAGAAAACTACCTAGATCTCCTCTTAATGTTTTCTCTACAATCAAAATTTTATTTTTGGTACACTTTAAAAATATCATCAGTTAATCTGTTTTTGTTTAAGAAATATTTGATTTCCAAATAAAAAAATTAAAAATTTTAAATTTTAAATTTTTATAAAGTTTATGTTGAGTGACTGCAAGTATTGTATTAAATGGTAAACAGTCTATTAAGGATGGTCGGGAGTATCATTGCTGAGGGGCGAGGAAAGGGGCGTCCCCGGCCTCACGCAGCACTTACCGCGTACCTCCTCCCGCAGCCTATGAACTCGGTATTTCGTTTACGTTTTGCATTGATTCACTTTGAAATGCGCCATAACGTGGCTCGAAATTTTACTCACCGATTGTAAAAATAACAATTTATGAACAGATATGTATCTTTTTCATATCTTTGCATACGCCACAGGCTCGGCTGCGTGATGCCAGGAGTGAGAGAGATGGCTGTGGGAAGGCCCCCCCTTTTCAGTCCTTTTCGCTTAGTATAGTCTCGATGCTCTATACTACAGGGGGGGCCTCCTTGCAGCCACCTCTCTCACTCCTGGCATTACCATAGTATACAGAGTTGAATCGACATCGCGCGCTCTATTCTTATACCTCTATGGTTAAAGAGCGTAACTTTGACGTTAATTTATTTAAAAAAATGACCCATAAAAAATACTGAGAAAATTCATGGGGATTTAGGACACTTTAAAGAACAAATTTAAAAAGTTTTATAGTGATCTCTGCATTGTAATACAACTCCCGACCATCCTTATGCATTATAGCATAAAAATAACTACTTTCTTACATTTGAATGCAACTATTAAGCTTTTTATGAATTATTATTGCAACTTTTTTCACAATCAACTAATTTTTCGACCTGTTTTGAGGTTAGAGTATCCCCCAGAACTATATTGAATGACTTTACATGATCCACATCCCATTAGCAGTACGCTTCGTAGAAAATTTTGAGTATATTTATTTTTGTTAAGGAGATCTTTGATTATGAAATCAAAAAATTGACAATGCACATATTCAAATGTTCGTAGCGGTTAGATTGAGTACCTGCTAGTAATACAATAAATGCTACACATTTACTAAAGCTTATTAGCTTGAAAGTCAATTGTTTTTATGTTTTAAAGTAACGTAGGTCTTTTTATGTACCGATATTGCAATTTTTTTCGGCAATTTACAGATTTATCGACTTTTTTTTCAGGCTAGAGATTTACCCAGAACCCATTTCAATATTTTTTCTAGAACTTACATTCTATTAGCAGTGATTTTGTTTAAGGAGTATTTGATTTTCAACTTAAAATATTGAAAATACACCACTATCCACGTTTATAATTATTATGATGAGTAACTGCAAGTGATAAAATAAATGATTATCAGTTAGCCGAGTCTATAGCATGAACTTAAAGACTTTTTTTTTTGTTTAAAGTAAGAATTGGTCTATTTCGTACCGGTATTGTATTTTTTGTCAAAATTTATTGATTTCTCGACCATTTATTGAGGTTACGGAATCGACCAGAATTTTTTAAAATGTTTCTCTTTGAGAATCAAAATTTCATTAGCAGTATGTACAAATAAAAGTATTGATTTATTCGGTTTCGTTTCAAAGATATTCAAATTATTCATCATTAAATTAATAATTCACCATTCTGTTTTTGTATACAGGTTATGTGCAGTTACTGCAAGTGGTTAAATGTAATACAAATAGTCATTTATGCCTATAAGCATAAGAATTTATTCTTTTTCCTGTTTGAAAATAGCTAGTGGTAATTTTTTGTACCGATATCGCAATTTCATTTACAATTCACTAATTTCTTGACCAATTTTTAGGTTAGAGAATCATAAATTTTTTTACAATTTACTAATTTTTTGACCAGTTTTTAGGTTAGAGAGTCACCTAGAACTTTTTGAAATAATTTTTTCATTATTAACATTCCAGTGGAAGTGTGCTTAAAATAAAGTAATTCGTCTATCATTTTTTGCTGAACAGCTATTTCATTTTAAAATCAAGAAATTGAAACGCACTACTTTAAAATATTATGAAGGTTATGTTGACTGATTGCCAGTAGTAAAATGGATACTCAATCTCACTTAAGTCTATTAGCATGATAAGAAATACTTTTTTATGTTTTAAAGTAACTATTAGTCTTTTTATGTACTGATATTATAATTTTTTTCACAATTTACCGATTTCTCGACTACTTTTTGAGGTTAGAAAGTTTCACAGAGCTTTTTTTGATACTTCTCTATAATCGTTTTTTTTATTAATGGTGCACTTAAGAAAAAAAAAATTCGGTTTATCTGTTTTTGTATGAGTAGTATATAATTTTGAAATAAAAAAATTAAACAAGAACCGCAGTGCGCTGCCGCAACTTAGTTCAGGCGCTATTAAATAAAATCGTTGTTTCGACCGGTGCAAAGTTTTAATCTTGTAATTTTATAATAATAAATACGTACTGTGACGATTTTATCATAATTAAGAAACAGTTCATCACATATATTGCCAAAATTACTAAAAATGCCAAAATTGCAGTAAACCGATTGTTTGGATTTTCAAACTTAAGTCTTATGGAGCAAAAAATAGCTAATAAATTTTGATCATTACAACCGATATTTTTGACGTATTTTTCCTCACAGAACTAGAATGAAATATGTATATATATGTACATAGATATATACATATATTTATCTTTACCCATACTAATAACGAAATAGTCAGTTGTTCTTATCTTTAACAATGTTTCACCATTTTTGTATTTATCAGTGGCATCCAAAAGATCAGTAGAAACAAAGTAAAAATATAAATAAAATGGTAACTGATTTGGAACATCCTTACCTATAATCTTATTTTACTAACAAAAAAATTTTCTTAACACAATTTAACTTCAACAAATATTTTTATAACAATGATTATCTGCAACAAAAAAAAATATCAACATGAAACAATTGAAATTTTTTCAAGATGCAGTGTCAAAGAAAAATCTGAATCGTAAACTTTTAAGGTAAGCAGCTCACATAGAGGACTTAAAGGTTTGTAAATTGAGCTAAGCTCGTCTTTTTGTAAGATTTTGATCTATTAAGACAAACTGAATTTTCTTCAGTGCAGATTCGATTTACATTTGGCAGATATCTTGAAACAAGAAATTTTGCAAATAAAAAAATTATTTCTAGATTTCCTGCTTATTACGAACATGAAATATCTATTGTGAAATTTCCAGAAATATTTTATTAATAATATAGGAAAATTCTGAAAAGAAATATTATTGATATATTTTATTAACGTAACGACGGATACTCCATAGATCGATGAAGACTGCTTAGTAAGCACTAACATATAAATGCTAAGGATATAACTTTGTTCATAAGATTCGCTTAAAACATCGCATCGCACTATCATTGTTTCTGATCGTGAAAAATTAAGCACTCTTAGAGGTGATCAGTTTAGTTTTTGTATAATAAAAATGAACATCCCCATTGCGAAACTCCACGTTTAAGTTCCAATGAAAATCCCTCATGGGAATCCCACGTGGAATTCTCACAAAATTTTTTTTTAGACGGAAAGTAATAACATAACTAATTAATGAATTCACTTATTGAAGTTGCCAAACTTTTCAATCAAATTTTCACGAACTCAAAAAAAATGTGTTTTATATTACTGAACATGTCTCTTAAGTCTAAGTAAATTAAAAATTTTTTTTCTAAAAACGGTTTTAAATATTACTTGTAAGATTATCAGAAATAAATGAATAACACAGGCCTACAAAAGAAATTTTTCTTCTGTGCCATAGAAGCCATAATCGTGATCCTATTTTTTTTTTGCTACTGAACCTAAATGCATAGCCCGTTTAATCTGTAGACGTCGGAATTTCCCCTAACATCGAAAAACACCCCAAAATCCACCAAAACCGTTAAGTAACATTAGAATATTTTACAATATTTACTATATGTTTGTGCGGTCGCTGAATTTGAATCCGAAGTGTGAATAAATTATTAAAAACATTTTTTTCGCCTTTCACATATTAAATCAATTTAAAACATTTTCTTGATCCTCCGGGGCAAGTAAAAATAAATCTTGTATAGACAATAATTAATATGTACTCTTCATTATAAAACCAGGCTATAAGTATGTACACATCGTGCGTGTCTCTTTAATAAACTATGCCTCCGTTTTTCTTAACAGCAAATATCAATTAATTCATTTTACATGAATACTAACGTTAACCAAGAATTAAAAAAAATTATCCTCGAGTGTGGTTTTAACACACGACCTTTCGTTTACCGGACGGTTACTCTTTCCAACTGAGCTATCGTGGCCATCTGCTGTCACACTGTAAATTCTGATAATTTCTTTATTCTTGTACATAAGATACATTACACCTAACTGACCTGTCTTTGATCAATGGTCCAGATTAAATTATTTTAGACATTATTCTCGCCCTTTTCAGTCTTGGATAACGTTTGTATTTATGTACAATTAATTGATTAATATTTACTTTTAAGAAAACCGCAGGCATAGTGTATTGAAGAGACACGTACTATGTGTACACACTTATAGCCTGATTTTATAATAAAAAGTATATATTAATAATTGTCTGTATACGATTTATTTTTACTTGCCCCAGAGGATCGAGAAGATCTATTAAATTAGTATAATATGTGGAGGGAAGAAATAATGTTTCAAATAGTTTAATCTGGACCTTTGATCAAAGACAGGACAATTAGATGTAATATATTCTCAACACAAGAATAGAAAAATGCTTTTACAAGTTGTTTCATCATCTCGAGTTTGGTATGCAAAGGAGCAAGTAAAATCTTTGATTACTCAATCAAGGGTTCACAAATGACGTTGTAAGACACAGTTTTTGTTAAATCTTAAGCTGGTTAACCTATTCTGGTGTAATGATTACTACGATCTTGACTGTTCCACAAGCATAGGAAGGTTGGAAACTTCGTAAAACCAGATTGCTGGCCCAGAATCATTGTCAGGATCTGGAGATTGCCAAAAATCTGCCGATTGTGTTTAAGATGTTTGATCTTCTACACAACTAGTTTAATGTTCTCATATTTTTTTTATCGTTACTGAATAGGCTAGAGTTACTGGAACATATATATTTATATTATATAACAACACTGCTTTATGGCCTTGGTTGAAGGAATCTATGAGCAACCTGCAATCAATGGATTCGTTTTTTTTTTTCTTAATTTATTTTTAAGGCTAGAAACATCATTGCAGTACATCAAGTATTCTTCCTTGCTCAAGTACTTTCGGAACGCTTCTTCTCTGTGACGATAAAATGAAACTTTTGTTTCTCTAGATAGCATATCTCTTTCTTTCAGTCTCGTAGATAGTAATTCTGCCTTACTTTTTTGAAATCTCAGCTATCCGATTAAATTATTTAGATCGTGTTGATTGAAAGTTGTGGTAAAGTATCTTTTTTCCTTGGTAAATATTATTCTTGATCTTCATCATCAGTTTTACTAGTTATTGCATTAACCCCTTTATCTACTTCATCTACTTCAGTTACTTCATCTACTCTATCTACTTTATCTACTTCTATATCGACTATACCAGACTTTATTGATGCTTTTATAATGCTTGACACTTCTGGATACTTTATTTCATCTAAAAAAAACAAATTGAAACCGACAGCATTGGTCAGGCAAAAACAACAGTCATCCCTACCTGTGGGCTCCTGCCATATGGTTGAGCGTGAGAACTTAATGCTGGTTTCCTGGGTTCCGTCCGATCTAGCACTGTTTTGCAACCAGTGTAGATAGTAGATGATAACCAATTTTTTTTCTTTTCACTTACTTCACAGTCAAAGCATCGCTGATATAGAGATTATAAATTTTTGGAAAATTTTGCATATTTTCTTTAATTTGAAGTCTCCACAAACGTCGCAATAAGAATCAGCGTTACTAATACATCTATGAGTATTTTTAGTTGCTGGCTATCGTGTTAAAATTGAAAATGTATTTAAATTTTCCATCGCAATATTAACAAACCCACGTAGTAGGAATCTAATTCAGATCGCGCACCGGCCTGGGGGTGATAGCCCCTACACCTCCCTAGGACTAAGTTTTGGGGCTTTCTGACTTTGACGAGGTCAATGTCGACTCATCGTCAGACATACTCCGGTCTCATTCTTACACCCTACGGCTCACCTGCAAGGTAGTGCGCTTTAGCTAGTTCCGTTACCTCAGGGAGCTGGAGAGTAGATCAGTTTACACATCTTTATGTATAGCAGTGTCACCATTTCCAGGGTTCTCTAAGGCAGCAGGATTTTTGAACATATGTTACGACGTATTAGCCGTATGATTTACGTAGTATATTCAAAAGAAATTCTGAAGCATAAAACAAGAATCTAACACTATCTTGACGTTTTTGTGAGCTTAAATGTCCATTAAAATACTATAGAAAGATGAATTTACAAATTCACAAAAAAAAGAATAATTTTAAAGTTGGTTGTAGTTAATTTAAAAAAAGTAGATAAATTTGATCAAGTCATTGTAGATAACATATTTGATTTCCATCAGAATTCTCAAGTAACTCAAAATTGTAGAATTAAAATATTAGAATGGTTGAGAAACCGTTAATAAAGTCAGTTGTCGTCAATGTACATGAAGTGAATAAAGTGGATAAAGTTACTGTGAATAAAATAAATAACAATGATGGAATAGATAAAAAGAGCAATTAAGCCAAGACTAATAAAACTAAACATAACGATCAACAAAAAATTTAACAAAGAAAAAGGATACTACTCTACGACCTTTTGATCATTGCGATCTGAATGATTTAATTAGAGAGCTTGGACAGCCAAAAGATGGACCGGAATTATTAGCAAAAAAAATACATTCTATCCTTACAGAGAATAAGCGTTCTGGAAGTACTTTAGCCAGGAAGAATACTCGGTGTACTGTTATGATGTTTATGGCCTCATAAGTGAATTGAAAAAAAATATATACAAATCCAATGATTTTTCATAGATTCCTCCAACCGAGGTCTCAAAGCAGTATTGTTATATAATACAAATATACATGCTCCAGTACCTATAGCCCATTCAAAAACACCCAAAGAAAAATATAAAAATATCAAACTAGTTTTGTAGAATATCAGATGTGCTAAATACAAATGGCAGATTTGTGGTGATTTCAAGATCCTTACAATGACTCAGGGCCAGCAATCTGGTTTTACGAAGTTTTCATGCTTTCCATGGTTGTGGGAACGTCAATATCGTATTAATTGTTCCACGAAATTTAATTAGCTGGCTTAGAATTGAATAAAAAATGGGTCTTATAACGTCATCTATAGACCCTTGGTTTATCCATCAAATATTTTATTTCCTTCTTTGCACAACAAACTCGGGTTGATGAAACAACTTGTAAAAGCAGTGGTTAAAGAAGGACAATGTTTTTCTTGTTTGTTCAAACAATTTTCAGATTTATCTAGTGTAATGATAAAAGAAAGTATCTCTGCTGGGCCTTAAATTAGTAAGTTTTAAGAGATTAATCATTCGTTAATACTATAAATAAGAAAGAACTAGCTGCATAGAAAGAGGTTAAAAACTTTTTGGCAAACGACAAAAGTGAAAACTATAGAAAATTGGTGGCTGATCGGCTGAAAACCTATGAATCACCAGGCTGCTTGATGAGTTACAAAGTACACTTTCTTTACTTACATTTTAATGACTTCCTGCAAAATCAAGGAGAACGGTTTTATCGAGATATGAAGGATTTAAAAAGACGGTATATGGTTGTATCAAATGTAAATATGATCGCTGACTACTGTTGGGCATTCAAAAGAGAGAGTCCAGACAACGCTAAGAAACATAAATGTAGTTCACTTTACACATTATTCGAGGATGAAAGAGTTTAAAAAGCAAATTTTCATAAACCTTTTTCTTTACAGGAGTAAAGTTGTGGAGGTAAGTAAGTTATGTTGGCTTATGGAAATATACATTAACTTTTTTCGTTTTTTCATATAAGGTCCTTATAATATGTAGGATTTTAAGATTGTTTTTTTTCGTAGAAAAAAAAAATCGGTAAGTCAACTCATTCATTTTCGAGAAAATTGTCTGTGATAATTCGTCATTTTCACTCGTTATCTTATAAAACCCTACATTAAATTGACTGCTATACCGCAATAAGATGCAATGGGTCCAGAAATTGAGTTGGCACATATACTTTAATTATAAAGAATTCATCACTTTACAAAAAAGATAGGGTTAACACGTTAAATTTCAAGAAAATCGAAAGAAAAGTAACTTATCGACTTCTCCGCATGCGCAGATGACAATTATGAGATGTCATCGTGATTCTTATCGTTATTTTACAAATTTTTAGGCTAATAAAACTCCTTAATTTTAATATGTGATTGAAACCTTTATTTCTCACAATAATAAGCGAAAAATTTTTATCATCTTTAGCACCTTAGAGTGCCCCTTGATTAGTGCGGCAACCAAATGCCCAAGCCGCATTACATCTATTCAAAATTTACAAATCGAATATTTACGTGAACTTACTGTAGAATTTCTGTGTTAAATTTATTTAAAAAAATTTGATAACAAGGCCCTTGTACTCTACTTTCCTACTACGACATATAGCTCACAAAAATTTAAAGTTACAAAAAAAAAAAAATTTACTGGAACATAAGAGTAATGCCTGTTCAGTAATGTATAAGACATTCTTTTTACTTTGTTGAAATTTCATTAAAAAGTAAGGTTAATTCAATAACTTAATTTATAAATTAGTTATTTTGTTATTTTCTGTGCAAAAAGCATTTTTGTAAAAATTTCATGTGGAATTTTGCAATTGGGAGTGTTATTCAATTATGCTTGTTTTACGAGATGTTTGATTGTAAAAATATGGCTTAAGAGGACGTGGGAGGAAGCCATTTAACCTTTAAAAAGTTTTTTGGCCGTTTCCAACTTTTCTCGTTTCTGACTTAATAAAATTACATAGAACTTTGGAAATCATAATAAAATTCATAGACTAAGAGCGCTCAACTTTTACAATTGCGAGAAATGTTAAAAAATGAATAATATTTGGACTCATTTAATACTTTTTTGTGTCAAGGCAACCATGATTTTGAATTATTTTATTTTTTGTAAAAAGTTGTAAAAAATGATCGGAAATAGAGTTGAGCGCCCTAGTGTGAGATGTTTCTTTCATGTTTCAAGCATTTTAACTTAATATTATTAAGTAATTTTTTCTTAAAGTTAGAAACGGATATGTGCAAATTGTTAATTTGCTTTGTCAATCGAGATGTCAGATTCGTCGATTAAGCTAGGTCAAGTCAAACATTCATATAAGAACACTGCGGTCTGTCTTACCTATACAAAACTCAAATACAGAGACATTCAAACCTATGGCAATAGATGGTGAAAGCTTATACTATTTTCTGCGCTTTGTCAGTTTTGTTCAAATAAAGGAGATAAATACAATAATAATGTTTTGTTTGATTTTTAGAACTTTTTTTTCTTAGTCATTTATGTCAGCGAATGACGAGACATTTCGATGATTTAATTCAATAAAAAAAAAAAAATCAATAGTTAGCACTTTTTCTGAAGGGGTAATTTGTTACGTAGTTCATTTTAATTTATTTCAAAAAACTCGAAACATAAAAAAGAATTTAAGGAGTTTGTTATATAAGTTTTCCCCCTTACAAGTCTCACTGATTTGTGCAAAAGCCTTGTTAGTTTGCTGTAAATAAAGGTGACAAATAAAAGGAAAAGTTTTTTTTTGTATTTTTGGAATTTTTATTTTCTGATTATTTATCTCAGCGAATGAAGAGACATTTTAACAATTTAATTAAATTACAACAAACGAAAAGAAAGCACTTTGTATAAAAAAAGGCAATATACTACATTGTTGATTGCAACTTATTAAAATCTCGGTAGCTATGGTATAAAAAAAAAATTGGCCAAGTGACGAAAATTTTCATGCATCGTCCAACGGCTAATGGTTTCACGTACCCGGACCAATGAGCAGGGCTATCGATGAATCAACAGAGCAAGCGTTGCAATACGAGCACTGTAGTTATCAGTGCGTAATCAGTTTTGATCCGGGCAACATAGTTTAATTATTATGGCACTTGGAACACGGAGATTGAAATCTTGGCCGTCAATGCGATGCCTACAAATAAAAATGATGCGACGATTATCATCTAGAAATTACACGTGTTTCATTGACCTCAAGAATTTAAATACCCTACACAAATCCTCCTCAAAAAGTGAGCACTGAATTAAAATCGTTGACTGGTTCCTTGATTATGGCTTGGCAATTTAGGGAGACCAGGGCACTGTTTCTTCACCTTAGACCGGAGGCTCGATAAACAAAGGTACAAGAATTTTCGTCATAGCAGTTGGCTTGGCTTCACTGATGGCTGCCAAGTGGTGAACCAGAGATTTCGAGAAACCTGTCAAAGTATGTTGAGGTAGAGAGTCTGTTTCCGGGAGGAATTGGCGAGGTATATTGCCAGCGTTGAGAGGATCATGGTTCACTATCTTGAACCAAACGTACTTGATGGTCTTTCAGCCCTATGAACAATCGCACAAGCATGAAAAATTATTAATTACTTACGTCTTAATACATTTTAAACAGACGAATAAATTAATCGTGATGGAAATATACTTACATTCGTGAATATTTGTGGAGCGATGAGTTCTTATTTGGCGTGAGCTGATTAACGATAATTTCCAGTAGAAGCTAACAATGCATGTACAAGGCTGAAAATCGAGCATCGAGCAACGCTCTCCATCCTTGAATCCACCATGGCCAACCGATCCAAGTCGATTCCTGCTGATTCCAAGAATTGCCTGTAAACTCGACCAACCGGCCTCGCATTCTCCACTGCCGTCATGGTTTTGTTTGAAAATTCTCGAGCATTATCAATTTCATCGTCCAGAAATGATCTATTCATTATTAAAAGGATACATGCTCGCAAAGAAACGTTGGGTTTCAGTGTGTCGAAAAATAAATGCTTTTCTAGTACCTGAGGTGCAAGAGGCAAAGTCTAGTAAGTATGGGATGAGACACTTCCATTGCTGCCAAACAATTGTATATACTGCCTCGATCTTGCGGATAACGACCTAGATCGTCCTTGCCCAGTAGTCTTGCGACACATATCTCGAGGCATTTTTTTCGTCGTCACACGACTTGCTTCTAATGTAGCATAAAGACCTTCGCTCACTTTCCACGAAAAATCTTCCAGTGCTCATAGAATCATCGTTAAACATGTCGACCATGAATTCCATAGAAACTTGTGCAATGTCAGGACTCTTGGGAGATGAGGCACGCAAAGATTCAACTGCTGCTATACGTACCTAAAAATAAAAAATACACCAAAGCTTTCCATTGTTTTTTCCAGCGGGCGACTATACATACTTGTAAAAATTCGTTCTCCAAACCATGGTTAAAGGCACCACAGGTGTTTATCCTCGTCTGCTCGCCCACTTCCGTACCTTCATCCTCGAGTCTTATTTGTTTCTTGGCCAGGGCATATTCAATGTGACGATGGGATACTCCGTTTAGAGATCCAAGTTAAGCCCCGACTTCTGAACGTAAATTGCCCATTAAGCTACATAATTACAAAAAGCACTGTCCACTATCTTCACCTCTTAGGTGTATTCCTTTCTTCCAGAACTCATACTTAAAATAATCATGTGGCAAGTTATCAAGACTTGATATTACAAATTGTATGGACTGGAATTATTTTTAATCACCTACTCACGTTTCTTTAATAAAGCTCTCAGGAAGTCTGCAGCCTCGATGTGAGTGTTGTTCTACCATTCTTCCAACAGCTTCAGCTCTCACACAGGGATCTTGCGATCAATATTAGAGTATCGTCAGCTGCTTTTGTAGTTAAGTTACGACCAACAAAAGAAAGATATCTTGTCTGCACTTTGGTCCATGTATTCAAAGGATCTTCTCTGGCAACTTTCGAGACCAAACATCTGCAATAGAAGTTATAAAAATAATATGACAAGAATTTTTTTGACCCAATAACAGCTTAAAACGCACTTGTTGCGATGGCCTAGTTCGAATACAGTTGCGAGGCCTGACTCTTCATTTTTTTTAATTACGACCGTGATGTTGACAATCTTGGCTTTCTTCTTTTAATCTGTTGGCCAACTTTTATAGAACCTTGAGAATGTGCTCGACAGGGACGAGCCCATGATTGTGTAGATATTTTCATCAAAACTTCCAACGCCTCGATTCCATCACTACACTTTCTTGTGTCGAACATTCAACGTAAGCCAGGGCAGAGCTGGCTTTGTTTGAGGCTCCATTTGTTCCAGACCCAGAAGATAAGAGCCTTAAAATTTTCAGACACTGTGGGAGCGTGAGCAGTCACCACCTATTCGATGAACATTAGTGTGAATAAAAATTTAATAAGAATTTTCATGATATCACTCTCACCTTACTTTGCTGGAGTTCAGCCAAGGCTCTCTGTTTCATTATTGCAGTTACACACTGTAACAAAGCTTTGGTGGATGAAGTTGATGACAGTATGTCCAAGTGACAATGCAAATACTTCCCTGTAGATGGTACCTTTACTATGCTAGATCGCTCATAAATAAACATGATTTTACGGTATTCTAGGCCCTTTTTTCTTTACAACCAACGTAAAAAGTTTATATTATGTCTCATCTTTGCTCCAACAGCAGATTCCTATATTATACCTCAATATGAACGCCAACTTTTCAATAATTTTGAAAATGTTCTCGACAGACACGAGCCCATGATGGTGGCAGATATTCTTATTAAAAATTCCAAAGCCTTTTTTCCATCACCATACTTTTCTAAACATTTAGCGTAAGCCAAGGCAGAGCTGGCTTTATTTTAGGCTCCATTTATATCAGACCCAGAAGATAAAAGCCTCAAAGTTTTCAGATACTTTGTGGGAGCTTTTGTAGTAATGACCTATGGGGGACAAAACAGTTGTGTGAATAAAATTTTTTTGAAAAAATTGACATAGACTGGCACTTAATTTGCTTTGGTTATGTTTAGCCAAGACTTTTTTTAATTTATGCGCAGGCATGGTGCTTCCAAGCACTTTCAGTAACAACTTCTCGAAATTACTATTGAAAATTCATTAGATCACAATTAATAGAATCCACACTCTCCTCTCTCATATAACACTTAAGACTGTTCTTGGCTTAGACAGGACGAAGTAATTCGGTAGCCCCACAGCTTTAACTATGTCCATGACTGCCTTTGTTTTTATTGCACTATACGTATTAAGAAACCTCTAAAACCAAGTGAAATGAAAAACTTTACAAAAACGTATGTGGATTCAGTTCGTCTCACAGATTCAAAGAGTACATAAATACATACATCATATGAAAAATCTCACAGAATTTTTTCTTGTTACAAGCAGCAGAATGTAGAAATGTATATTCTCACATTACAGAAGAATAGCTTTGTTGTACACACATGAAATGCGTTTTTTTCCCTCCATACATACTCAATATGTATAGGCCCTTTCAATAAATGGATCGAGATAAACAGCAGCTACCTCTTCAATTTTGAATCTATCCGTCAATTTTTTATCAACCTTGGAGATGTCCTCGACAGGCACAAGCCCATGATGGTGTGGATATTTTTATAAGAAATTCTAACACCTCAGTTTCATCACTACACTTTCTTCTTTCAAATATTCAATGTGAGCCATGGCATAGCTGGCTTTGTTTGAGGCTTCGTTTTTTACCGTACCCAAAAAGTGAAGGCCTTATAGTTTCCAAACACTTCCTATGGGATCTTTGTCAGTCACTACCTGCTGAACAAATAATAGTTTAAATGAAAATTTGATGAGAATGATGATAAATTCATCCTTACCTGACTCTGCTTGAGTTCAGCCAAAACTCTCTACTACCATTGCAGTCTTATATACTACAACAAAGCTTAGAGGATGCATGGATTAGGATTGTCAGTGAATCCAATTGACGACAGAATGTCCAAGTATCAGTGCACAACTGTTCATTGTACCTAGTAGTTTTATCTGGTGCTATTCTTGGCCTTTGTACTCACAACCAATATACAAAATTCATATTTGTTTTTATGTTTGGTCCAACAGCAGGTACTTCTGCAATTTTAAATCTGTTGGCAAAGTTTGCCACAACCTTGAGGATGTCCTCGACCACTTTTCAAAACATTGAATGATAGTCTTGGAGAGCCGGTTTTGCTTGAGGCTTCATCAGTACCAGATGCACAAGATAAGAGCCTCAAAGTTTTCAGACACTTTGTGGGAGCTTTCGCAGTC
Source organism: Copidosoma aretas (assembly GCA_030522625.1). Taxonomy (NCBI): domain Eukaryota; kingdom Metazoa; phylum Arthropoda; class Insecta; order Hymenoptera; family Encyrtidae; genus Copidosoma; species Copidosoma aretas. The sequence continues at coordinate 332 of JAPYYV010006567.1, read as the reverse complement.
ACGATTTACGAGGAACAAAAGTGTCGAGTGAATAAAAATATATTTAAAAATTTGATATAAATTGGCTCTTACCTTGCTTTGGTTATGTCGAGCCAAGATTCTCTTTTTTCGTTCATGCAGTCATGGTGCTACCAATCACTTTCAGCGCCAAGTACTTACAATTGAAAACTAATCAGCTTATAATCTTTAGAATCTTTACTCTCTTGTCTCATACAGTGTTCAAGACTGTAAACTGTACAATTTTTACTTAGACAGTATATAAACAGCTCTAACTGTGTTCATCACTAAGTTTGTTATCATTGCACTGCATTCTGCCCTGCTCTTGTGCGAGC
>JAPYYV010006566.1:4259-19959 GCA_030522625.1 Copidosoma aretas | reverse complement strand
CGTCTGCTAGAATGTACTATACGATAGTATAGTTCTCTAGCCATAGCAGCGCCATCGGGCGGTGAGGCTAAGTACTTATCGGACCACCCTCGTATCTTCATCGATGCCAGTTATTTCCGCAGATTGTTGATGTTTTTCAAAAAAATGTCGAGCTGTATTCTCATTGTTCAAAGTTCGAAGCGCCGCTTGCCCGCTTCCAGCTTTCGGCTCATCAACATTGGGGCCCATTTCTTTTTTAAAGGCAGCTTGTATCGATCATTTTTTTTTCCTACTCACGACCGACTCTTTTTCCTTTGTACATAATATATGTATGTCATGTTACTTCGTGCTTGACATTTTTGCGAGGGGCACTGTTAGTCAACTGTCAGTCCACTCTTAAAATCCACTCTGTCCACTGCTTGTCCACTCGTTGTCCACACCATCGTCCACCCGTCTTTTGGGTAGCCCTGTATTAGTACTCTACGCACACGTTGCCTATAAATATTATTGAGGACATGCATAAGTATTAGAGTGTACAAGTGGACTATTATGTGGACTAGGAGTGGACTAAAGGTTTATCTGTGGACACAACTGTGGACACATATAGTTCGCAAGACTTATATTAAGTCAGAATTTCTAATTTATTACTCAACTCAATGCTTTAATCAAGTATGATAAAAAATGTAACGTTATTCTGTTGAATTTATTGAATTCTCTTATCTATTTTATCGAAGACGCAAAGTGCAATTTTTCGTCCATGGGAGCACAGTAATTTAAAGGGCACAAAGCGGCAGTTGAACTTTGCGCCCATGGTAAGAAAAGTGTATTCCTTTAGCTCGCATTTTTGAATTCGTAATTTGTAGAATGAATGCAATAAAATTCGAAACATGTAATCCAACAATGTAAAGATGATAAGCCAAATTTAAAGTTATCTGTATTAACTTTTTTATTCATCATTTTATCTATGTCATTAAATTTATTGTTGTATGTGCAACATACATATGTATGTACTGTGCGAGACAGGGATTGAGGGATGGTATCATGTAACTTTTGAGACTGTTTCTTCGACTGATTTCAGATTTTAGGCTTCTGCGCATGTGCAGTTGACCAAAATAGAAAATACTAAAATAGTTGAAAATCCGAAAATCGGTCGAAAAAACATTCTCAAAAGTTACATGATACCATCCCAGCTGACTGAGCTGACGCGTGCTTTCAGCTTTGCGCTTTGCTCCAAAAATTTTAGTTCGTGATGTCGTTGGTAGTAGCGCTGCAAACGCTCTATCTGAGTTATTTGGCAAATCAGCTGATGACAGAAAAAGTTCTTTCCGAGGACGGGCACGTGGACGATCGGCGTGCACCGATAACCTCGATCGTTTCGTTTCGTGTCTAATTTTATATCGCGTTTGACGTCTTACCGCGAGTGTCACTTTTTACAGAGTCGGAACTCATTGATCGGCAATCATGTCGGCCCTTTACAATTTCAAAAAGATTGCCGTCGTGCCCACGGCCAAGGTAAGTCTCGCAGCCGCAACCTGTTAAGAGGTTAAGTCGTTGGGTTGTCTGGACAATGTGTTTTGTTTTTATCTTTCGTCTTGGCTGTCTCACAAATTTTGCAAACCCAATTTTTAATTTTATACAGGACTTTATCGATATAACGCTGTCGAAAACTCAGCGCAAGACGCCCACCGTCATACACAAACAGTACGCAATCTCGAGGATCCGTTCGTTTTACACAAGAAAAGTCAAGTTTGCCCAGCAGACCTTCCACGATCGGCTCAGCCAGATAATCCAAGAGTTTCCCAAGCTCGACGATGTGCATCCCTTTTATGCCGACCTGATGAATGTCTTGTACGACAAGGATCACTACAAATTGGCCCTGGGTCAGATAAATACTGCCAGACACTTGATCGACAAGTAACTTGTTTTTTTTTTTTTTTTCCACGTCCATACCTCTGTTTTCCACGATATTCATCCAATGCTCGTTCTAGTGTTGCGAAAGAGTACGTTCGACAGATAAAGTTTGGGGATTCGCTATATCGCTGCAAGTGTCTGAAGAAGGCAGCGCTCGGTCGTATGGCTACCATTATGAAAAGACAGGCCACGAATTTGACCTATTTGGAGCAAGTGCGCCAGCATTTGTCTAGATTGCCGAGCATCGATCCCTACACCAGAACTATCATCATATGTGGATTTCCAAATGTTGGAAAGAGTAGTTTTATCAATAAAGTGAGGGAAAAAAGGCACTCCTATTACTTACTTTTTGGCATCGCATTTACGATACATTCGACTCTCTTATTTTTAGATCACAAGAGCTGATGTTGAAGTGCAGCCTTATGCATTTACAACCAAATCTCTGTATGTTGGTCACACAGATTACAGATACTTGAGGTGGCAGGTGATTGATACACCAGGAATTTTAGATCATCCTTTGGAAGAGAGAAATGTTATTGAAATGCAAGCTGTTACTGCTCTAGCACATTTGAGAGCTTGTGTGTTGTACTTTTTTGATATTTCAGAACAGTGTGGACATTCTTTGGAAGAACAGGTATGAGATAATTTTTTGAATTCTCTGCAAATGATGATTATTGTACGATTACATTAATTTTCAGATGAGACTGTTCAAGTCGATCAAGCCTTTATTCACCAACAAACCATTAGTTGTTGTCGTCAACAAAGTCGATGTTTTACGTATAGAAGAGCTTGAAGAAGAAAAAAGAAGTATATTGAAGGAACTTGATGAGAACATACCAGTCATTGAAATGAGTACAGTTACAGATTTTGGCGTGATGGACGTAAAAACTACAGCTTGTGAAAAATTGCTGGAATTTAGAGTTGATCAAAAGTACAAAACAAAGAAGGTAAACCAATAGTTTTCTCAATTTTTTTTTTTTTTTTATGACAAACTGTTTAGAACTTATTTTTTATCCGCAGGTTGATGCTATTTTGAATCGTTTGCACGTAGCTATGCCACAGATCAAAGATAGCAAAGCTCGGCCACCTTGTATACCTGAAGCTGTGTTAAAAAAGAAAGCAATGAAAGTTGCAAAAGCTGAGAGAAAGAAAAAGTTGGAGCGTGAAATCGAACTCGAGCAAGGCGACGATTACGTTTTGGATCTTAAAAAGAATTACGACATTGAAGGGGATCAGAAGTTTGATATTATTCCTGAAATATGGGAGGGTCACAATATCGCTGATTACGTTGATCCCGACATATTAGAGGTGAGACTGATCTTTTCAAGTTATGATAACTATATCAGTGCACAGAATAACAATGTCTTTTTGAAACTTTCAGAAACTAAATGCTCTAGAAGAGGAGGAAGATGAGAGGATTACCAGCGGTTGGTATGACAACCGCATAGAACCATTAACTGACATTGAAAAAGAGATTCGAGCTTTAGCTAAACAGATTCGCGAAAAGAAAGCAATCATGAAAGAAGATTCATTAGTCAATAAACAATCAACGAAACCAGTCGTACCTCGCACAGCGCCCGCCAAAGCTCGTGGTCGTTCAGTGACAAGACTGCGAGAAGAAATGGAGAACTTGGGAGTGAATATAGAAGATACAGAAAATGTAAATTGCTTTTTTTTAATTTAAAATTAATATAAAGTTTGGGTTTGGTTGATTACTTACAAAAATTTTTAGGCTTACTTTACAAAAACAAAGAAACGAAGCAGATCGGTAACACAGAGCGTTGATCGCAAGAAACGACGTTTGGAGTCGACTTCCAGAGTACGCAGTGTTTCAAGACCGCCGAGAGACGAGATGGGCATCAAGGATCTAAAGGTATATTTGCTAACATTAAGATTATTCGTCCAAAATAGAAGTGTGCACAATATTATGATTTTTTTTTCTAATTTTAGATGAAGAATAAGTTGAAGCACATAGCGCACAGGGCGATAGCAAAGAAGGTCGGCAAGATGGGTCTTAAGGGTGAAGGAGACAGGTTCATTGGAAACAAAATGCCAAAACACTTGTACAGTGGAACTCGCGGTATAGGTAAAACTGATCGGCGATAATTTATAACTTTTCTACCGTTGTAAGAATATAACTTCTAAATACTAGAAAAAGAATAAAGAACATACTACAAATATGATTTACTCAAAATTATATTCAACACCTCTAAAAATACAAGCTTACATACATTCACGTGTATACGTTGTGGGACTTGTAGGTAAAAAATCGATTTCAAATTTTACTTCAAAAAAATTTTTTCTCAAAATATTCTGGCATGTGAAGTCACTTAAATCTCTATAATAAATAAAATTTTGAAAAATGTTTTAGTACCAAACAGTTACTTGTTATCAAGAGCGCTTAGGCTGCATCCCTTCTTCCTGTTTTTCATGTGGGCTTCAAAAATCTTCAAAAATTCTTGGCGATCAAGCTGATTATACGCAATGTTCAACATCGCCAACGCGGCGTTTTGAACATGAATACTTCCAGAACTCAAAAGATCGTGTCCTAACTCTAAACAAGTACCAAAATCACACTCGTCACCGGCAATTGTAGCAAGTCTTACGACTTCGGCTAGTTCAGAACGAGCTTCTTCTCTTTTCGCGTCACCCTTTGCGTCATTAATTTTTTTTATTATTTTTAGTAAATCATCTGAAAGACAGTAATTCAAACTTTACACACCTATTATGACGCTTATTAAAAATAAATCAGTAATTTGTTTCAACTTACTATCAGTAACTGATAATTCTCTGTACCCCACTTGAGATTTTTTATTATATGGGCAGACTATTCCTGCTCCATGAATTGTCCTTGTAACAACATTCTTTTCTCTTGATTTCATTCTTGAGGACAGAGTTTCCAAACTAATGTTATGCTTTTTAGCAAAAGCTTTTAAACTTCCCATGAGATTGGAAAGGGTTGTTTTTTCAAAGGGATTAGCTTTCTTCACCTTTATTTCTAAATAGGCCCTTTTAAAATGTAGGCAAAAAATATTCAAATCAAAAGCTTTTTTCAATAAAAGGCACAAGTAATGATGATAACTTACTCAACAGCACCAAAAACGTTTTCTGCAACAGGTTTGATTTTGTGACTGACTTCAGAAGAGTTTGATGCTACAAAAATAGGATCAGAGCTTGGTCTGTCCCTCCAATATCCAAAATGCAAGCCTTCTCTATCATTTCCTTTGATGATAGTCTGTAAAAGAAAAGAAAAATATGAAGAAAAAAAAATGTTACATTGACAAATGACCAAAAAAACTTGATAAATTACCTGAAATTCCGGAGGGTCATAGAAGTACCTCCAGTGAGTAAGCCAGTCGGCACTAGTTGCTGTTTGAGGTGTTATTATGCCATTCAAGACGTCATATGGGCCAACAAGTTTTAGATCAGCTACTTTGAAAGCAGTGGTTGGATCACTAGGCTTCAACTCACGGCACAGATCGTACATCTTGTAAAAATCACTCGGCATAGTAACCAGAAACACTTCCTGGACCAATTTTTTAGCTTCTGCATAGGAATCGCCGGTCGCAGCTTTTTTTTCCTCGGACTTCTGCTCCACCTGCTTCTCTGTAGGCTCTGATGCTGGAGCCACACTATTTGAGTCGGACAATGTGTTTCGTTTTTTAGCCATGGGAGACTTATCTGAATTCTCACCATTGTCCTCTGACAACCTCCTCTTGTTGGTGCCATTGCTATCATCATCGTCATTAGCACCATTAGCATCATTTTTCTTAACATCATTGTTTTTCTTTTCTTCTACCTGAAAGCAATAACACGTATAACCATTAGGAATAATGTGTCAAATCCATCTTTAATCTGACATTAGGCAATTGTGTCATGCGTGTACAACATTTGAAGGTTATAAGTAATTTGTAAGTCTCATTGCACGTTTACCTCTTTAGAGACATGCTTGTATCTTCTGCGATGTTCGGCATTTTTCTGATAGCACTTGTCGCCATACTTGCAGTTTACGCGCTTGTCCTCGGGAGCTTTCTGCTTTTCTTCCTGCACATTTCCCTTCTTCTCGATCTTGTCCATAATTATTACCTTTTCAATTAGAACTAAGTTAATGAAAAAGTTTTTTTTTTGTTCTGTGAATAGAGGGGAGGGGCGTATCTTAATTAAGTAGACAACTATATTTACCTGCAGTAAAGATCTCTGTGAACTCTACAAATTTTCTAATACTCTCGTGGCGTGCTGCGTGCACCGTGCATCAGAAGATAACACGGCGTAGGGTAAGTATCAGGACTATCAGGTACCAGCAATATTAGTAAGCATCAGGTACTATTTAGGGGCGCACCGCGCAGGGAACCTGATGCAAGTGATGCAACACACACAGAATGCCGGGTGGTCGGGCTGTCTCGTGCGTCGCCGTCTATAGTCGGCTATAGTTTGTTTTGGTCATTATTATAGGGTTATCGTCATGTCTGCTGATGTATATATATAATTATATTGTTTAGGCGTATGTAAAATAAGTTCAACCCTGTTGAACTTACAAAATATGTAAGCGTTTTTTGTATACTCTGGTTGTGAATAAATAAAATAAATATCGACAGACGTACTATAGCAGACTGTAGCATAAAAATAGTCATTTGAGACGCTATACCGTTTATTTCCATTAATGAGAATTACTTGTGTGAAATATGTTATAATTCTGTTATTTAGGTACAAAAATATTAATTAAAGGGTTATAGTTGTTATTTATTGTAAAATAATGCGATCATTCAAATTTTGCGCTGTAGTGACGTCACATACGCGTCTGCCGTTATGCCGTACGCGCCCGCTTTTTGAGAGGCCTTTGAGCAGCGCGTGAAAATGGACCTTTACCATGATGGTTCCGTATTCACAATTTTTCGGTTTTATCTCAAAACTTTTTAAAAACAATTCATTGCAATATTCACAAAAGACTGAACAGATCGTGATGTCACGTACTTCCCCATACGTTACAGCAGTGAAAAGAAACAAAATTAACATAAAAGGCCCTCTGCAAGTGTGCCGTCAGTATAGCATAATATACACGCAAGCAAATTTAGTTGGAGCAAGTTTGAGCAAATAATATGTACTTACTGGTTTTTTAAATATGGACAAAGGCGGAAGGAAACTTTACACACAAAATTAACGACAGCGGACAGACTCAATTTTTCGAGTTTGTATTGAGAAAAGGAATCGAATTAAAAAGTCAAAGTTATTTTTTTCAAACAATTTGTGTTTTATTATTACATAATTACTTCACACACGCAACGACGCAACGTGCCAAAAAAGTTTTGAAAAATATATAGCTAGTATCAACATTTTTATTATTACAAATAATAGTTGTATTCTTTTTCTGTCCTTTAATTATTTACGTTTACTCGTATAAAAATGTTATGCTAATGTATAAAAATTTTTATTCATGTATCGAGGAACTATGAAGTGAGCTATAAGTGTAATTTTTACGTAAATGTGGTAAAGTGCTACAATGAATCGTTCGTGAAATGAAACATCCTTTCATTTAACATTATTGTTATTCATATATTCGAAATAAATTCGTTGGTATTAGAAAAAAATACTATCAGCAAGTACTGAAAATCGGTACTTCAATTTTTTTAGAACTTTTAGCAACATTATTGCTGCATACACTGTGCTTGCAAAGGTCAGTTTTTTAAATCCACGAATGATTCCAATAGTCGAAAAATAATTTGGTCTTGTTGAAGTTTCTATCAAGTTTTAAAAGTAAACAAATAAAAACACAAAGTCGTCAAAGCGCGAAAAAACTGAAGAATAAAATAGAACTTCTTGTAAAACGAAACGAGTTTTTATATAATTGAAGTAAATTTGTGTTGTTTGACTTTTAATGAGATTTATGCAATATTAGTTTTACCTCTGAAACGTTGATTATTATACCGTCAGTTTCTTCATGGTTTCTTACCGTTAACTTTAACATGACTTTGTTCTCAGTAGAGACGTTCTAGTCATCTTTTAGTTAACGGTAAGAAACTTAAAGAAACCGACGGGCAATGACGAATACAGCCTCCGTGCAACTTGAACAGTTCAAATGTAATGAATAATTAAGCACCAATTTCAGCCCGTTATTGAATTGTATCTGTTAGACAGATATATAATTATGTGTATGTATTTGTAACGCCTCTTCTCACTTCTGTTCACACGCGCAACCTCAAGCTCTTTGAAAACGCTTGGCTAACTTAATCTTAGCGTATTTAAAGTAGCAAAAACTTACCTCCTCGTTGATTATTCATTATTAATTTAGTATGAAATTCATTTTCTTTAGTTAGAATAAGTTTAAATTAGATGAAAGCTCATTTTTCATTAACGTATCACAAACTACATTTATCTAAGAATTTTTCTTTATTATTATCCAAAAGACTACTCTCATCTATTCACACTCAACATGACAGCATTCAATCACACAATATTGATTCAGTCAGTATTGAGCAGTCTGTATTTGAGACAACATATTTCCTTTTCATTTTATGCATCAGCTCCATAAATAAGCTAAAAATATTGAAAAGCTCACATGCCCATGATAAAAAAAAAAATTTGAACCTAAAATGAAAAGTCAATATGATTTTTTAAATTTACATGGAATGATTCTGTTAAAATACAGGTGATAATAATCTTTGTGACCTTACGCAATAAACACAAACAATCACAACATTTATAATACATGACAGTTAATTTAATGTTTTCCTCTGCAATAGTATTTTATTTGAAACAAGAAATTTAGCTTTGAGATTTTCAATGCTCAGGAGATCGAACCACAGGCGCCTGAGGTATATAGAAAAACCTTATCCTTCAGAAATCAATGGTATTATCGAATAAAAAAAGCCAGCCTGTACAAACATCAAACGTTAATTAAACTTTTATGGCCGTTCTATAAATAAATTAGGAATCGTATACTTTCGCAACCAAAAATGCAGCTCCGTGAGTCATTACCACACACTTGTATAAAACGGCACTCGACAAAATACATGCACATGTGTTTATCAGCACCATAAAAGTATATCTACATATATGTATATATATCCTCTCTGGCATAAAAAATAACGTCCTTGTACAAGTACCTTGGATCACGCGTATATTTTATATATTTACGTAAAAATAAACCAGTTTACTTTTGCTTTTTTTTCAAACGTTAAAAAGACAGTGATGTCACCGGTTGATCGCGCGAGACGCACTCGCACGCGAACGTGCAAGCGCACTCTTGGAAATTCCCTCTTCCGAGGAAATTAAATTTTAGAATGATATGTAACAATTTCCTTCGATCGAATGTTGGTTTTTTTTTTTTTTTTTTTTTTTTTTTTTTTTTTTTTTTTTTTTTTTTTTTTTTTTTTTTTTTTTTTTTTTTTTCTTTCTTGTTTCAAATAAAATACTATTGCAGAGGAAAACATTAAATTAACTTTGAGAACGATATGTACCCATTCCCCGCGAGAGATTTTTGGTTTTTTTTTTTTTTTTTTTTTTTTTCTGTTTTTTTGTAATCATTATTTCACGGTGTCACATCGTTAGCTTTATTCATACTAGAGTAGGAAGTGGAGGCCTGCTGGCTGTTATTGCTGTGGAGCAAAGGCGCGTCCGAGTTGTCAATAGCTCGTCTATCGACAGCTGTCGTCGCTGTAGGCTCATCGTCTTCGATTTGCTGCGGCTCGGGTTCCTCCTCTTCTTGTCTCGGATCGTCGAGCTGTTCGATTCGCCGTCTACGTCGGCTTGACATCACGTCTGTAATGAGCATCGGAAATATTGCGAATTTTATCATGAGATAAAGCATACAGCCGCCCAGGATTATGGTTTTCTTATCTTATTTTCGAGCGTTAGTGGAATAAAGTAAGCCAAGTTATAGACTTAGTACGTACATTTTTCAAAATAAGAGCAAGAAAATTTTTTCTAGATTATACGTTTACTTTATATAAAAATGTAAAAAATGGAAGATCGGATTTGAGTCCGTAAAAGTGAGAGAAGGAAATATTCCAACTTTCTTACTGTAGTGGGCTTGCATGCGTCCCCAAGATTGTAAGAATGCCCGCCTTGATGCATCTTTTATCGGTTTCATTTAAAAAAAGCTTTACTTTGTTTTCAACCAAAAGCTCTTGGTGCCCACCTACCTTCCTTGTTGAAAAAAACAAAAAAAAAAAAGCTAACGAACCACAAGAGAACACGACATAGAAAGTATTTGATTACTACGAGACCATAATTTTTTTGTGCTTACTGTTAAAAGAAAAAATTATTTTACTACAGGCATATTGATTACATATAGCTACAAGACTACTTCCCACAACAAAGAAAAACGTAACAAATGCATTTGCGTGAAAAAAAAATATTTGCGAGCAAAATAAAGTTTGAATAGGAAAAGAAATAAACAAATCTGCAAAATCAATTGATAAAGCATGAACACACAGGATTTTGTATTTTATACATATTTTATTATTTTCGTTGTACTCTGTATGTAGTTGATACAAAAATATAAATAAATCTAGTACATCATTTGGACGGAGAGATATGGTTTAAAAGACAAATATTTTAAGTGAACACAATTTTTATGGCCCTTCTTTTAAAAACAAAATGAAAAAATTCAGTCTAGCGCATATAGCAATTCTACAGAATAAGCGTAACGAGCACACAACGAGCATTGTTTCTGCAATTAAAAAAAAATATATCACTGGAGTAACAGCAATCTTCCTAAAAAACTATTGCCATAATATTAAAAATGAACCAAGTACCGTAAACAATAAACCTTTGCTAGTCTGCTAGTCCTTTTAAAAAAACGTAAAATATACAAAATACTATAAAAAAGTTTTAAAAAAAGAGTAACAATATTGATATAGGGATGAAACAAAGAATCACATATGTTTATTCATGATATGCTAGGAGGCGGACGTTTGGCTATATTGTAAAAGGAGCCCAACGTCGGGAAAACGTCGATACCCCATGTATCTATCTCACTCGTATGCAAGTACTCGGAAGGTAGGTGTAATTATCGTAGGTATGGGAGGAGATTTGGGTTTGCTTACACGCTGATTTAGCGATGTCTCTTGCACGTTGTCCAAATTTCCACGCATTGCTCTCTTGTGATTAGCCAACTTCTCCCTGTTCATGGGCGAGCCTAAAATAATCGCGAGAGCGGATGTCGTATGATTCGATAAACAACATTTTTACATTCATCCTTTTTGTGCAAATACTATTTCTCTTTTTGAATCGCTAATTCAAATCGAAGTATGTAGTGATTTCCAAAAACTTTATTTGGGAGAATGTAACATTTGATTCTTTGACATTCATTATTATAGCAAATAAAAAAAAAATAAAAGATTTTTAAAAGTTAATCTATGCTGTCATAATTTTTACTAAAATTTTAAATTTTGGCGTGCAAATATGAAATTTTGGGACTTACCTATGTAGCTTAAGAGGACCGGTAAAAATACAAGACCGTGAGCTGCTCCGAAAAGTACTATTCCTAAATACATTCTAAAATAAAATACCTGAGAAAGAAAAAAATCATTACCGCTTATGTTGGAAATAACGTGAGTAATGAAAATGATCTCTTCTTATTTACTTTGAAAATTTGATTTTTTGCAAAGCCCAGCACAATAATTCCACCGAACTTGGTTAGAGTGATTCCACTGAATATCGAACTTCCCATGTTTGCCAAAGCATCGCCCACTCTTTCAACTCTCGTTGGTTGCACGGAAACCGCAAACGAGTGTACCAAGTGACTGCAAAATTCCACAGAAATTCCTACTGCCTGTAATCGAAATATTTTCGGTTTAGTGCATTCTCTTACATTAACTTTTTTTTTTTTCATACGCACCATCACGAGGTTCACCAAAGACACAGCATTAAGTGTAATATGCCACCAGTACATTAGTCCTCCGATATTGATGATAATCATAGCAATCGTAATAATAACGACGATGGACGAGAATATATCAAAGCCCATGAAGAAGAACGTGACGGCGAAAATTGCGAACATCGATATGCCGATGCTCTTGAGAGTGTCGGGCCACATGGTTAAGTACTGTTCGTAAAAAACGTAGAAAACACTGTACGGAAAAACTTCGACCTGTTGGGTACCACTTTCGTAGCCCCATGGTGAGTCACGCAGATTCATATTTATCGTCCGCGTTATGTTCTCCGCAACAGTTCTTGCTTGCCTCATCGCCTCGTAGTAATCATACGAGGTTTTAAGAATGGTGTGGTACGCCATAAAATTAGAGGCACCGACTTTCGACCGCTGAGAGCTCGAATTCGTGTAGTAGTTGACGCTGTGACTGTAGGTTGCGTGGCCACCCTTGGCGCAACTGGAGTCCGGATTGTCTTGCAGGAAAAAGGACACGTATCTCTCAAAGTCAGTCAAATTTGGACGTTTGTATTCATTTAGACTTATTTTGCACGACGTGCATTCTTCTGATTCACCTAAGTTTAAAAATTCATGAGCAAAGATCGAACGAAAAGTTCTTTTTACTGAGTAAAATATGTTAACGTACTTGTGTGAGGGCAAAACGAGCCATCTGACTCGTTATATTTACAACACCACTCGGCTAAGCTCGCCCAATCAAAGTAATCGTCCAGCCATGAAAATACGGGCTTTGTAATGAACGTTCTGCAAAATGTACGAACCATTAGATATGCTCAATCGAACGTAACTTTTATAGTTTTAAAAGTATAATCTCACCTATCTGACTGTTTCGAGGCAGAGAAAATCTGAGACGGGACTGAATCAGGATAGCAATACTGTGCACTGCATAATAAATTCTGTACTCTTGGATCCGAGTAGTTCAGGCCTTGTTTGACAACAAAGTACACTGGTGGTCCGATAGATAAGTATTTGTTCAAATGTTTGAAGTATTTTAAAACGTAACTGTCCTCTGGCATCGAAAGCTCTTGGTCCAGACCGATCTCCACGTGCGGAATTACAGCCATACTGGTGCAGAGCCACCCGAAAAAGACCACTATCACTCCAGCCCGTACCCACTTTCTCATCAGAAACGGAACATAGGCAGCCTTGAATATTTTATACAAAACACCGTCGATCACCTCTTCGTTGTTATCCTTTTTCGAAGTTTGTATAAAACAGAATATGTCTAATCTATTTTCCTGAAATCCAGAATAAGACTCTTTAGGATCTAATAGCTATTGTAGGCTGTAATGAATATAAAATTTGATAGACTTACGGCTTGTCTGACGGTATCCAGAGCAAGCAAACTAACGAAGCACGTGATTTGCAGCACAAAGTCCACCAGCAGAGCCAATCCCGCGTACAGAGCGAACGCTTTGACAGCCGGCATGTCCGATAGCCCACCGAGGAAAAAACAGCAGCTCTCGGAGAGGCTCGTAAGCAGTATGCTAGGCCCAACTTGTCCAAGTATGCGGCCAATGTGCTCGGGTACCGACTCGTTTGGTCGTTTAACTTCTCGCTGATGGGTTTGCACGAGGATGAATATGTTGTCCACGCCGACGGCCAGGACAAGGAACGGGATGACCTCGATGATAATGAGAGTCGCCGGCAGACCCACGAAGCTGAATATCCCGATGGAGCAGAGTACCGAAGCTAGCACGATTATCACACCGCCCAAGCCCAATGTTATTTTTGAATCCATCTGCGACGAAGAGCAATTGATTAATTCGAAGTAAAAAATGAGTAAAGATTGTTTTTCTCACAAGGAGCGTTCCACAGGATTTTATCTGTCCGAGGGATATCGCTATGTACGCGAACATGATGACGTAGGAGATCAAAATGGTCAGGACGTCGGACCGAGATTCCCGGTCCAGTTCGTCCTCAATGGATCTTTCCGACGTGAACGCGATGTCCATGTTGGCCGGCTTCTTCGTGGCGATCCAGTTTTTCATGAAATCGACGTAGCTAAAGAGGGTTAATTTTATCGGTCAGGTTGTTGTTGTTGTTGTTGTAGTTGTTGTTGTTGTTGCGAAGAGTATTTTAAAATAGTTTTATTTTTTTTACCTTTGCTCCCACTCCATGGCCGTTACCAACTCGGACTTGTTGTGTTTGTTGTTGACGAGAATGGTGAGAATGATGGCTGTGGCGTTCTCATAGGACGGCTTGTCGGTGTTCTGTCCTGGCTGTATGAAACCCCCGACGGCAATCGCCGGCTGGACGGGACCCCCGTACTTTGCCAGGCAGTCCGTGTTGAGCGGGTTGCCCAAGTAAAAAGGGAAAAAAAAAAAAAAAAGAATAATTACTTACTGAGAGCAAGCTGTAAAGGTATCCAAATAGTTGACGGTAAAGTTGTTGGCATCCTTCCTGGATGCATCGAACGTTTCGAGGTCGTCCTGGTAGTAGCCCCAAATGCTTTGTATGGCACACTGAGAAATGGTGACGGGGCCGGTGTAGGGTGCCGACAGGGGCGCGAAACATATGTCGGCGAGGGTGTAGTTGTTCGGGGTCACGATCGACTTGATGCCCTCCTGGAGTTCCAGCACCGACTTGAGAAAATCGACGTTGAAGACCGGGCCGAACGTAATTTTTCCATTGGACGTTTCGTGCTCGATCTACGTGGAAGGGCAACGAATTTTTAAAAAATAATTTCCTCGATGGAATTTAATTCCAACACGTATGATGAAAATGTTCTCATTACCGGTGGCAGGTTAATAGACGTGATGATGATCTGTTCGATCCTGTAAAAGGGATCGAAGTGACTGTCGAAGTAAGTTTTTTCCAGACGCGATCTCGAGTTGGGCGAGGCCCAAAGTTCGACCGGATCCGTGTTCACGTGCAAGTCCTTGATCCCCAGGGTCGCGAGGACGATGAACATGAAGCCTCCAAAGAGGACTGCCCGTGGTTGGCTCGCGCATACTGATATATCATCGAATTAAAAATACGCTTTCAATACTTGAACCGATCGATCATCAAACTATCATTGTCAATGATTGCAAGTATTAGGTACTTTTTTTTTTTCGTCACGCTACAGTAGTGGTTTTCACCTATCATTTTTGACACGTGTGTGTTTATATATTGCTGCGTTCAAATTATTTAACCACGCAGTTACATGAAAAAAAAAAAAAAAGGTATACCAACGTTCCCGAGCAATAATTTGAACGACCAGTGTTAAAAAAAAAGCAAAGTTTCGAGCTTCAAGACTGCAAGTATGGGCGACGATGAGTTTTTTCATTCACACGGGACGACGGGATCTCACAACGATGATTAGAATAGATGTATAAACATGTGTATGAGTACGCGTGTGCGGCGCGAAGATCCACGCGGGCCTGGAAAACCAGCTATATTCGATTGGCATTCGAACTCGAGCCTCCGATGCATCAGCGCGTCGCGACGGAGGAGGCGAATGCTCGGGGATTCCGCTCACGCGCGGCCGGGGAAGAAAATAAAATCGAGCGTCGCGCTGCCGTGCGCGATGGGTGTACTTGAACAACAAAACAATCTCGATCCATCTGCGCTCTGATAACTCGCGTGTTCTCGCGGAGCTCCGCGCATGGGTACACATAGGATCTAAATACGAGCTTCTGACTCGCGTGTACCGTGGGGGAAAAAAAAATTGATGCTATGTACGCGAGAATTCCTTTTTTTTTTTTCCAATTTCAATTATACCCGTACTTTAACGTCGGATCCTATACTGTTCAGTGGAGATAGGCAAGTATTTCGACTGCTTGAGATTTAAT
This sequence comes from Copidosoma aretas, assembly GCA_030522625.1. Lineage (NCBI taxonomy): Eukaryota > Metazoa > Arthropoda > Insecta > Hymenoptera > Encyrtidae > Copidosoma > Copidosoma aretas. The sequence continues at coordinate 4,407 of JAPYYV010006566.1, read as the reverse complement.
TTTTGTTTTTTTCATTTACCCACGGACGCGGGCGAGGGAACCGCTAGCGATGGGAAGAAAAAAAAACATTCCTCGCGCGAGACAACTCTAATTTTCCATTACAATCGAGCGCCGAGGCTGCGTCGCCGCTCGATGGCGGGAGGCCAAA
>JAPYYV010006565.1:0-21431 GCA_030522625.1 Copidosoma aretas | reverse complement strand
GGGGGGGGGGGCACTAATGTGTTAGATATTTCTTATTGTATTAAAATAAAGGGCAAATATTGATATTTTAACCTTATTTTGAAGGGTGAGTTTAAGTTATAGTTCAAAATGTGGAAGGGGAGGGGGGGTACTGACCGGTGCAGAGCCTTACAGCTTTATGATATGTATATCTTACCATATTATATAGTGGTATCGTGCGGGGCTATCGGATTTCTCCTCCACGCTTACACAACAAGATTTAATTTTAAAAACTCTATTTTATAGCACAAATATGTACGTCCATAAAGTCTTATTAAAATAATATTAAAATGATTTTTCTGTAACATGTATACCAAGCTATTATATTAGGAATAAATTTTTTTTAAATTCAAGTAATGACTTATGTTTTTATAACTTTTTAAATCAACTTTTTTAACAAAATAGATGCATTACAAAATAAGAACACACCATGTTATGCACCATTATGAAATACTTAATATTTAATTAATATAATAACTTTTAGGTCAATGTGATGAGTTCTGTCGATGTATGTACTATAATTATCAGTAACAGTAAATTTATAAATCGAAAATTTCTTTCCAGACAATATTTTCTACTTCTGAATCATTATATCTTTCAACCTGAATAAATAGATTTTTTTTGCATCCAGATAAGACTACATAGAATCAATCATGAGGAAGCAAAGGTTTTCTTAAGAATAAGCCTTCATCATCGAAACATTGACCTCGAGATTTATTAATAGTCATTGCGAAAGCTACAATTAGTGGAAATTGTATACAATATAAACTAAATGGTTATTTAGATGTGTTTCCTGTGTTTCAAGTAAAACTTGGAATAAAAACTATATTTCCTATTTTTTCTCCCGTTATTATTTGCCGTTCTAAAATGAACTGCATTGATTTAATAATTTCTAATCGTGCTCCATTACACAAACCGTCAAATCTGATTTAATTTCTAAGTAATACTACTATCATACCATTTTTTAATTTAATTAGAAAATATTTTAGACGATACATCATTGGATATCAATTTTTTGGGACTATTAAAAGTTTCTATTTCTTCTTCGCCAATTTTCAATTATAATTCTAAAAATACTTTTTTCAATAAATATTTATTTGTTATTTAAAAATTTTGAATTAACTCCATGAAAACGATGATTTAATAGTTTCTTCTGATATAGTTTTTCTGTTACTGTTTTCAATGACTTAGAGAATTTGAAAAAAATCTTCTTCCAAAACAATTTATTTATTTCCGAAATATTTAGCCGTGTAACATAGATCTCTTAACATTCTGTCTACTATTTTCGATGCTTTTCTTGAAATCATCGAAGTTTCATCCCAAATAATTAAATTAACTCATCTCAATTTTTTTTGTTAGAATTAAATTCAAAAAACACACTCTCTATATTGTTCATGTCTAATGGAAGTCTGAAAGTTCTACGACTTTCTATCCCTTTTGGAAGCAATACTCATGTTATGCCAGTACAAGCCATCGACAAAATTTTCTTATGTTGAGAAATTAAATAATAAATCAATGTTTTGTATAAATAAGTTTTTTTTGGCCCTTCAGGACCATCTACATAGAAAATTCTATCATTTTGTTTGCAAATAGTATTAAAGAATCTCTTTTGATCATTATTTGAGTTTATATACATTAATTCAAGAATTTTTCTACTGAAAGATATTTCTTTACCTATATAAGTTTTATTATTTTTAATTTGTGTTGGCATGGTTAAATTAAAGCATTTACATGATTCATCTTCTGATTCCAAAATTCTGTTGATGTGAAAAATAGCACAATGATCTTTATCATTGACAGAATCTTTTGTAAAATAGTCTTTATATTCACTCTGAATTGTATTAGTTTGAATATTCTCCGAAATTAGGAACTACACAAAAAATTTTCGCAATTGATTAGGAAACATAAAAGTGATTGCTTCTTTGAAAATATCACTGTCTTTGGAATCATGATCAATTAAACCCATTGCAGTTTCAATGTCTTAAAACGTTTCATATGATATTCCTCTATGATCTGATATCTTTGAAAGACGTTGCACCATTTATTTTAGTCAAAATCAGTTTAAAAAAACCGTTTATTATCCTTTGGAGATATATTACATATTCGACGTATTGCAGTATTTTTTATTAAATTTTTTCTTTATTCCCAAATTTCTAATTTGTTATTAATATAGTAATACTCTGGAATATTCACATACATATGGAATTTGCAAAGTCATCCTGTTTATTCGATCCAAGTCAAGCTGTTAGTTGTGCTTGGTAGTTTTTTTATAACACTTTTAACATTATTTTAATCAAATATAAGTTTATGCTTGTTTTCAAGATGAACAGCTAAATTTATCTTGTCTTTTTTCTCCAATTTTTAAATTTTTTTTTATATCCCCCTCTTTTTCCCCGCTTATGTCACAAGTTGGCTTCTCCCCCCCCCCCCCCCCCCCCCGCTTCGCCTTGCTATCCCTCAGCTCACACTCAAATCACGTAGTGAATCGTTGACTGTTACGTGATTTTTCACCCCGATATATTTGGGTTAGCTCCCTCCGCTCCCGCTCGGCTCTTTCCACTCAACACTAGCTTCCCGTCCTACTCCCCCTTACCAACCACTCCAATATCCTATTCACTTTTCACTTGAATAGTGTACTTATACATTTTTTTAAAACGATTCTTAACCCAAGTGAGATTAAGTGAGCTCTCGTTGCTCCTTCCCTATCATCTCCAACGATACTATATTCTTAACCCAGTAATAGTTGTTTTACATTCCTTAATTGTTGTATTCTGATATGTTTATCAACCCTCTTACACCTACTCTACCTGTTTGTCTATTATCTTTGATAAAAAATATTTTAAATGTTTATTTCTAAAAGAAACTATGTTTTAAGATGGAATGTTTTTTACCTCACGACGTCGCAATATTACTAACGAATATATTTTTTTATTGGCATATAATATTTTAATTCAATTCTGTATAACTTTTAAAGTCCACAATGTGTTAATTGGGGAAGTTTCTATTACACGCTCTATTTAGATTACGAGTGGAAGATCCAGCAATTATTATTATGAAGGAGTATTTGTAATGAGCGAATTGCTACTTAATACATTGATAATATAAGATATCCATTATTGTTTCAAAATATTTTTGTCATCGTTACATTTAAAAAAATTTTAAAATCATACTATTTAATAAAAAGTATTTAATTTATAGAACATCAGTATGTTCTATTTGTTTAATGTTGTGACATTTTATGTGCCGTTCAAACCTGTCTGATATTTTAAAACTAAATAGGACTGTAGCAAAATTAAAAAGTCAAATAAAACTAGAAGTAGAAGGTAAAGGCAAAATTATAATAGCTGTCAATTAAGATGATAGGATAGTATGGGAGCAAGCAGAAAAAGACACTGTTTGTAGCCAAAGAAAGTTAGAGAATAAATATCCAAACACTAAAGGCTAAAACCGTTCAAATAGTGCTGAAACATAGGATTGGTAATGAAAAATGGGTTTACAAGGGAAGATTGGAAAGGGTACATAATTGATGTAGGAGAAGGGGAGAGATTATAAAGTAAGTCTGATCATCTACTGATGACCTTTAAAATGGCAGGCAATATTGTACAAAAAGGGAAGGGAGAAACAGAAGCAGAAGAATATAAGAAAATCATATTATGGAAAGAAAGTAAAAAATATGAGTAATACAAAAGAGTAGAAAAGACAGGAGATTATAATATAGATAAAATAAATAACCAAGGTGAAATGAATATTACAGGAAAATTTGACAATTTACCTAACATAACTAGACAGGTAGCGGAGAAACTGACAATTATAAGGTTGTGGCTACTAATCTTAGTAAACAAAAAGAACTTGGAGAGTAGAGGCACACAATTTCTTATTCATACAATGAGGTTGCTTTGTCAACGAAATATTGACCGACTCATTTATTAATAAAAAATTGTATGCCTCTAGTCTCAAAGTTGTTTTTGTTTATTGACTATAATAAATATAACCTTGATTATATAAGAAGCAAGTGATGAAGATGCAGCTTTCTATTTCATATGAAAATTATAAGATCAAAAGAGGAAAATGATTGAAAAATTGAGAAATAAGATTTTAGATTAATTGAGCTGAGAAAAACAATTACAGGTAATCTTAATAATTAGATAAAAAATACAAAAAAAGGTACAGATATTGAATTTAAGACAGCGGAAGAAAAGCTAAAAGAAGTTATTAGAGATGAGAAAATGAAAAAAACCGAACAAACACGAAGCAAAGTAAAAAAAACCAAACTTCACATAAGTTTTGGAAAGCGATTGGAAACTTCAATCCAAAGAAAAAAAGTATAGGAATAACAGAAAAGGCATAAAAGAATAGTTTTAAAAATTCGATAAAGGGCAAAATTGAGACATGTTATACGGAAAACGAAAAAAAGAGTACAGGAATCAACAGCAAAGTCTAGTAGGATTTTGACAAAACTTCATCGATCATTGAGTTATAGGAAGTATCAGGAATAATAAAAAACGGAAAAGCCGTAGGAGACAACGGAATGTCAGGGAAATTATTTCAAAAACCAGCCTAAGATTCCGATGATGAAATCAACAAACATAATTTCCAACTTAATGTGTTGTGGACAGAAACACAAATCTTTGAAGCGTGGGAAATAGAAAAAATTCATAAATAATGACAACAATGAGAGTAAAATTTAAAGAAGAAAAAACGCCTTACCCCGGGATACGAACTGGGTCCGCTAGCATGAGAGGCGAGTATCTTATTCACTTGACCAGAGTGGACCAAATACACTATACATCACTATAAGATACAAAAACCAGTATTTGTGTTTTCCATCATTACAACCGAATTATGAAAATACAAATATGTGTTAAGACAATTTACTTGCTGAATTTTATTTGGAAACGTTTTCATCTTTTACTAATAATATTTTTCGTCTTACGTTCACTCTTGGGATTCATTGCGATGTTCTACTTTCGTATTGAGTTTGCATTTATTAGATATTTTATATGTTATGATTAGTTAGTACATCGTCGAATTAAAAAAATATTTCAATGATTTATGTTTGTATAAATGCAGTTGTGAGTACGGAAAACAAAAATAATGTTACTTGTACCTTATATAAACTTTATTTTGTGTATGAGAAATTTAGTACACTATGGCCAAGATGATAAGATATGCTTACTTTTTAGCCAGGCGGATCCAGATCGCGTCCGCGGTACGGCGGTTTTCTTTTATTTATATTTTTAATTTTATTTACATGGTTACTATTTTTTATGAATTAAGGTTAAAATAATAATAATTCATTTTTCTCCTGAATTTTCACTTAATTCAGGCACGTTTCAAGAACATTCTGGAAATGTTTCTGAAACGTTTCATATAAACATATGCTGAGCTCAACAACGGACATTTTACGGTTTGAAAGAGTTCAGAAACGTTTCTAAGACCTCAAAAGAAACGTTTTCAAGTTTTAAATTAAAAGTTTCAGAAACGTTTCGTGCTATGTTAAAATCAATATTTCTCATTCTCGTGGTACTATTTTAATTAAAGATAAAGTATAAACTGGTTAGAGTTTTCGACTTAATTAGGTTTTCATCTTTACATAAGATAAATTGTTTAGTCCACCAATGTCACTGATTTATGTGTTATTCAATCATCCTTTCTACGACCGTAAATTTTAAATGTAGCCTTGAAAATGGCAAAATGAGGTTACTGAAATAGTAGACCATTTTGAGAATAAATTTTTAATAATTACATAGTCCTGCTCTTTGACCAACTTCCTTAATTTATGATGGATTCTTATGGACATTTGATTTGTACACTTATGATTTGCGAGATATGCGCCAACCGAGCTGATGTCAGGTTGCTGAGTTTTTAATTGATAATAATTTCTTCTTTCTCTTTATAAGCATAGCCTCTCCCGGCAGCCCTACGCCTGCTTCGTTTTATTTTATTTGCATTTTTAATAAACTTATGTGTACTTTGAGAAAAGCAATTAAGCGTGCCGTAGCAATTAGACCCGGTCGAATCAGTCATTGAGTGGGAAAAATTTTCGCCCTGAATTTCTTTGCAGGATTCTGCTCAGATGATTTGAAATACAGAAATACAGGTCGCTAGTCGGCAACCTGGTAAGAAATTGTTTTAATAAATATTTAATAAACAAGTACAAAGTACTTATCAAATAGCTTCGGAAAAAGTCTGTCTTATAATTTGGGCCCGAAAAAATAAAAAACGTCTCTAGAAATTTTGCTTGAAACCCTTTGGAATCCGAGTAAAAAATTCACTAAATTTGAAACACTGCAATTTTGACGATCTTTAGTGCTCCGAAACTATTTACAAATAATACGATTTTTAAAGGACACAAAATTTGTACCTGTTGTTTAAGGTTTCTTCTACAATATTTAGTAAAAATTTTTAGCTATTTGCCATTTTAAATGCTTGTTCATCAATTTTTAATTTCCTCCCACTGTGTACATCAGAGCGTGAATGTATATTGACACGCGGCCACGAATATGTATAGGTATATCTCGCGCAGAGACTTACACACGCTCTCTTAAAAATTTATAAGCAAACACTTAAAATTAAAAATGATCTAAATCTTTTATTTGGCCTTATAAAAAAATCCTCAAGCAATACGTACAAAAATTTATACACTAAAAAGCGTATTACTCTATGTAGTTTTTGAGCACTGAAGATCGTCAAAATCGCGTTTTTTCGATATCCATGAATTTTGACTTGCTGACAAACCAGTTTGGAACATAATTTCTGAGCACATTTTTTTTATTTTAGCCTTAATTATACGATTTATTTCTTTTGAAATCAATCAATTAATATTTTGTGTTTGTTTATAATAAATTAGTCTAAATAATTTTTAATCAGGTTGCCAACTGGCAACCTGCACTCATATATTCAGAAGCATATTCTGAACTAAATCCTGTGAAAAAATTCAGGGTGAAAATTTTTCCCACACAATGACGAATTTGACAGAGTCTCAATACCTCAAAGGTACTGTAGAATTTTTCTAGGCGCTGTATATGTGATAGAAAGTAGTAAAAATTGAAATTCAAATGACTAAATAATTATAATATTACATTTTGTAGTAGTTGTAAATATGCTTGAGATTTTGACTTTTAATCTTGATCAACTAAACCATAATCCCAAATAATTGTTTGGTATAGCTTCAACTTAAAAAGGTATGTATAAGGTTGGCATTGGTATTAAAAAAAATGGTAAAATCTTATACAAAAGCCTGCCCCGTTTTTGGGGAATTGGGGGCGTTGTGGGAAAAATTTGGGTAGGTAGGGGGGGGGGGGGGGGGGGGGGGAAGGGTTGGTAGGGTGAGGCTAAGTAATCCTGCTGTCGGGAAAAATCAGCCGTATTCAGAAAAATTCGGATATGCAAAGGGCTCAGCATGCTATCGGAAGACAACGGCCGTTCCTGGAAAGAGTTGGATAAGTGGGGATGTATTGGGGAGAGGGAGTCACCCAAATTATTACGGTGGGGGTGTGAGGAGTGTGAAGGGAGAGATGGTATTAAAGAATTTCACTTATTTTAAATAACAGAAAAGTTGAACAATTTTACATCATTTTGCAGTAGGACTGTGGTGGGTGTTGTGATGGATGTGGCAGGCTTTAGAACTTGTGTGGGGGGCTTCGAGGGAGCTCGGGCGTGGGGGTTCGGCCCAAAATAATTGAAGGGCCAGATCTAATAATGAAATGTGCGCTTAGCCATAACTGTACTACAGTATAAATGATTGTGACGAGTAACGAGCACGCAGCAGACAACGTTCACTATGCACGTTTCAATCGTCAAAGGTCGTATACTTTTGTCACAAAGTCACTTGTAAAATCTGTATAAAAAAAGATTAAGATCTAAAACTTTGCATGGATGTTCCCAAGACCGAGAGTAACAACTTTCTCACTGAAAGCTTTTCGAGAGTGAACGGTAAAATGCTTTTCTTAATCAGAAACATGCTCGGACGTTTACAGCGTTAGAGTGTATATAGTACAGTCCCATTATTAGATCCGGTCCTTTAATTTGGGTTACAATTACGGAGAAAGAAAGATTTTGTTTCCTTATTTCATGGTCAGGAGAGGAGGGGGGGGGGGGGGGGCAGCTCAACCAAAAGCATTATATCATGTAGTAACATAAATAATAAGGTTTATTTTTTTCCAATTTTTATGATTTCTGAAAATGATTTTTTTTCTTTTTTCAATTGATTGTTTCACTATTTATTCGTATTTTCGATTAAAAATTGCTGATTTCTTTTGTATTTAAATTTTCATCACCACAAAAATGCAAAATTTTGACTTGATGCATTATTTTTCTTTTTATTTCGATGTTTGTGATTTTTAAAAATCGGTTTTTTCAAGAGGCTTATGAGTTTCCTTTCTATCGTTGTTTTACACAATTCCACGTCAAAAATATCAAAAAATCAATCATACACTAACATTTTGAGTACATTTTAAGTCCGCATCTACATAATCAGTCATATTTTAGTATTCCTTCGACGGATTTTCTCTAGAAAGAAAAAAATTTAGTACAAGTCATAGGTTCATTATTTTAAAGTTTAATATTCATGATTAAAGTAGGGAATTGTATCCAAAGTTCTTGTAGCAAATGAGAAAATCGATTTGGAAAAAAAATAGATGTGTAATCTTAGTGCCGAATAATTGGCGGCGCACAGTGGACCCAAACGCTATTTTTTGTGTCAAAAAATAATCGCAGCAGCTGTGATAATCCGATCGAGATGATGTTTTTTTAGCATCAAGGTTAAACATCCCAGAATACCAGAAAAATAGTCCAAAGTGGACAAAAAGTCAATAGCGAGGGGGGGACACCCCCCAAATACACCTCCTACGACGTTCTCTTCAGAAGATAATCTGATTTCTAAAAAAACAGATGAAATTTTTGTTATGAGAATAGTGTCTAGATGGGTTTTTTGGGTCGTTGACCACGAACTTGGCATTTGCATCTAAAAATTCAAAATTAGTCTATAGAGTTTTTTGGATTTTAAAATTTGAAGAAGCGAATTGAATAATGTAGCCAAAAAACACCGCAAAATTGTACAAAAATCGATTTATCGGGATGTTTTGGATCACTAAACACAAATTTGATCTGGATGAAAAATTAAAAATTGCTATTTTAATATAGTAGAAAAACAAAATTCGTACAGATATACAAAATTTATTCACAGAAGTTTCTAAGGTTAGTAAATATAAATATATCACAACTTCTCGAGGTCATCCGTGGGTTGCCAACTCTTCTTCTATCTCTTGGTACCCTGTAAATTTTCTTTGTATCAAAAAAAAAAAAAAATTATAAGGTAGGCGATTCATATGCTATGGCGTGATGTATAACTAATAAGCTTAAAACTTTGTAGTTAAATAGATTTTTTAGTGTTATTTATTTTTCTAATAGCAGTATTACATTTAGTTTTTCTAAAGTTCAAAGAAAATTCAATTATTATAAACATTAGAGTTCCTGCACAATGAACGTGACTATATTTGAGTATGTACACGTTTTAATGTCCGTTATGGACTTCAAAACATATTTGGTGACATTTCAAATGATACTTGGCGAAATCACAATACATATAAATCCTTATTTATTGCATTGTTATTTGTTTATAAGACGCTTAATGACTTGTAGATATGTATACTAGAATAAGCGGTTGTAATGCAACTTCCAAAAATCGCTAAAGAACAACTATAAGAGTAAAATATTAATAATTACGTAAACGTACGTGAAAATAGACTTAGTCTGATGCTATCCTATGACCCTTAAAGCCACTTGTCCCTGTTGTCTAAGATTTGTTCTAATTTTCACGATTTTTCTATATTTGTAATATGGAAGCAAAAAATAAGTGATTTGTGATTCTTTTTGCACCAATTTACTGTCTGCTGGTCTAATATATACTTTTTGACATTACCCTTGTCCAACATATTCTTAAATATTATTTTAGAACAGCCGTAAGAAGCTTTTTTAACTTACCCCAGCTGAATTCTTAACAATGAAAATTATCCCCGGCAATTTTTCTCATCACAATATACCTCAACAAAAAACGGATTTCTCTTATGGCAAGCTTTTTGAAAAATTGATGTCACTTCTAATTTTCCAGAATTATGCCGATATATTTTAAAAAACTGGTCCAAAATGAGAAAAAAACGCAACTCTAATGTTTGATTGCAATATTTAATATGTCAGGAAAGGGTAATGCTTATATCCTAGACCAGCAGACGATGAATGAGTGCAAACAGAATCACAAAACTTTGGTTCACCGCTTCGTTGAAGCAGTGATACAACAAAAACGTGAAAATTGTAAAACAAATATTAGAAAACAGGGAAAAGCAGCTAAAGGGGACCAAAGATTGCATCTGATTAAGTTCACTTTTCTCGAAGCTTCAGATTATGAATAATATTTAACTTTCTTCAGTGTTACAAAGGGATTTCCGAAAGTTGCTGCAAAATGGACAAACTTCTGCCAATTCATTGGCACAAAGCTTCCTCATTTATACTTCTTATAAATTTTTTTTCTAGTAGTACATTAAGTTCAAATGTACTTGATTAATATTTTAATGTGTGTATACTATAACTTTTCTTATAAAAAAGCCTGTACATTTATTAAAAAAAACGATTATCAGAAATCAATAAAATCGAGATAAAAAGATTAAAAATGATTACTATCACAATGTTTTCATACAACGGGTATTGCTATCAGAAAATGAGAAAAATAAGCCGAGAATAGTTTAAATCGACCATAAGAATACGGAGATATGACTGATTACACAATATGACTAATAGCACCCATGCATACCCACATATTAAATTAGTTTTTCAAATTTTGTCTCGATATATTTTTTTGTATAAAATTGGATGATCCTTCAAAACATGCATGGTAAGATATGATAAAACAACAAAAAATATTATAAATATCGATTTAAAAAATAGATCGATTTTCAAATATCAAGCAAATCAAATTAAAAAATAAAAATATAATATCGAAATTTGTTCAACCAGCGGGCATTGCTATCAGAAAACGAGGAAAATAAGCACGAATGATAAAATTAACTATCGGAATACGGAGATATGACTGAATACATAATACCCCTACCCATACTTACACTATTCACATACTTAATTTTTTTATTTTATCTTGATACGTTTTTGATATAAAATTCAATGATCTTTTAGAATTTCAATAGAACAATATCATAACACAACGACAAATATCATAAGAATCAATTTTTTTTCGATAACCATTTTTCAGAAATTCATGAGACACAAATAGTGCAGCGGTGCAGACTGCATTTTATTTTTTCATCATCTTAAGGATAAGTCAACTATTCAAATTTGAATGGAAAGACCGCGCGCGCGCCTGAACTCATACCGCGTGACCGCTAGAGCGCGAAAGCAGGAAAAACGAGCAAAACCCAAAAGAGAAAGTACATGGCGCGGGTGTAAAGGCGAGTCACGGTACCGAACGAATCAGCTTACCTTCGGGAGCTCGCACTCGCTTATCGTGAAAATATCGAGTCATCCATTTACCGTGTCAAGTATCCGTGTATCACGGACTCTTCTTTTTGCTTCTTGCGATCTGGCACCCGGGAAGTTCCCGGAGTCTAGCTAGTGCAACGCAAAGCAGTTTGCCGCCAAGTCCAGTGCAACAGCCGAGAGAGAGATAGAGAAAGAGAAGGAGCATCTATGCACTACCGCAGAAACGTGAGTGTAACTAATTGGTTCTTCCTGTGACTCTCGCCAATTTTGTCCCCAGGTATCCGATTGCGCTTAGGACAGAGGTTCCGTGACACGGGCGAAGTAGCTCTGGGAGAGGAGTCAAAGTTTGGCTTTAACGCCCTAGAGACCTTACGACACGACCTGTTCCAACCGCAGATCTTTGTGCACTGCAGGTAGCTACTAACCTCGTATGATCGTTGCGAGAATTCAGAGCCACTGTCGATAAATTCGAGAATTTTCTAGGTCGGTATCTTCTATCTTTTCATCTGTTGGCAAGTGACGTTGTCAGTCGGTAGTTCATTAGATAACTTGTACAATTGATCAGCGATAAAGAAATTAAATTCAAAATTTACTTTTCATTTATATAGGTTTTTCGAGTGTTAAATAAAATTATATGAAGTGATTCTCGTTTATTCTGGTTTCGGATGGTTGATTTCGTGAATACACTAGTAAATTATTACGCACATACATATTTTCGTCTGTACTAGATTAATTAGGAATATGAAAATAAAGAAGGATTTATTCATATTATAAGTCATCAAACGCTTCTTTACACAAAACCCTACCTCTTTTCGGATAACATGCAGATCTAAATTTTTTTCCATCCCTTGGGCGGAAGTTTGCAGTTCCACGGTTAGGTTAAGCTAGAAGAAGTACTTTTACCCACACCTTAGTGGAACAGCGGAACTACATCCTTTCACCCAAAGGATGGAAAAAACACTATTTCTTACATGACGGAGGAACGGGACGCCCTCACGAACGTGACTGTGACACCCTATCGGCTTCCCCTCAAGGCGTCATATCACGTTGGTGCGAGAGTTCCGTTTCCCCTCCTTGTAAGAAAATCTTAGGGCTTTACGAGATCTCAAGAGTAATCTTGATATTGTCTTGTATTGTCTTGAATTTCAAGACAAGAGCAATACAAGATGCATCTTATAATTTCAAGACAATATAAGAGTGATAACCTCAAGAATCTTGGTTTTTTATTATTTTCGTACATTGACTTATTTACTTTTTAACTAGTTTTCGTTTGATCTAGGTTTAACATGAGACAGGTTAAATAAAATACACAAATCAAATAAGTTTGACTATATTTTAATACAAAATAGGGACACTTGGCAAAAATGGTGTTCTGAACGTGTTTCTTAAACAACGTCACTGACATTACATAACCCATGTTTACTTACGGTTGTTTGAAATTAACCATCATACGACTTAGAAATTGACGTGACGTTCGAAACGAATCAATTTTGTCAATTGTGCACGATATTAATATTGTATGATTCAATGATATTACTACAATATACGTATTATATGTTAGTATTTCCACAAATATCAAATTTTAAGTTACTCTTCATCTATGAATGTATACATACTAAGGATTTGAGTAATTTACCTTATAATGAAGCTCTTGTCTTTGTCATTACGATTATACACAGTCCCAGGATGATTGCTGAATAAAAGTTTAGAAGAATATTTAAGAAGAACAAGTCACTGAAGCGTTAATAATTCAAATCATACATTATGATTCATTAATGTGAGATGTAAAAAACAAACAAGCAAACGAACATTTGTTGCAGTTGTAAGTCAAATAGACGAAAATTCGTATCCTCGTATCTAATCCAGTCTGGAAAGTGGGTAAGATGCCCGACTTTGAATCTTGTCGGGCCACGTTTAATTCCCGGAGCCGAAGGCCAATGTTTTTTTTTTTTTTTGCTACGTTTTTTATTAGTTATGCCTCAAGTGTATTTATACATAGAAAGCATTTATAAATTTTTATTTACTATGAAGTGTAAATTTAAATGTGACGAAAATCGTGCAGCATATCCTATAGGATATCGTGCACGATATCCTGCAGAATATCTTACATAAATTTTGGTACGGGACTAGCGTAAAAAACTTTTCCTGATCATTTTCTATCTATTATATGGCGATTTGAACTTTGTAACACATTTATAACTTTCTTGGGTCGGTATGCAGGCTTTCTCCCAAAAAATCAAACACTCGTCTGTGGCTAATATTGCAATAATTGATACATCTTGAGAGACTTTTCTAATGTTGTAAAATAAAACACTTAATGCCTAATCAATCATCAGTAAAATATTATTTACTACACTGGGAAAAAGTTGGGTGAGAGTTCTTCATAAATTAGTACGAGCAGCGCCACCAACGGTTCGTGCGTCTGCTCTCCCGATTCAGGGGCTCTGGCTCCCCGAATCAGGAGATCAGACGACCATTCCCACGCCAGCCTGCAAATAAATAAATAATTTAATACAAATAATATTAAGCGACGTGTTTTTAATTGCACATTCTGATTATTAAAATTATTTGAATTGCACACGTAAAAATCATTGCCAATAAATTATTAAGAATACGTAACTTTCACGTTGCAGTCGGAAGTCGATGTTTCTGAAACGCAAGCCTACTTGAAACTGCCTACAAGCTTAAAAAATTGCACATTCATGAAACTTAATTGGACAAGTAAATTTATTATTTCCACAGCTTTTATTTAGCTACAATTAATAAAGTTTCTCTACCAAACGTATAGCTCTCAAAACGACTGTCGGCAGCGTCGTCTGCTGAGACATTGGTTCTCAACTAAGTTTAATCAAGCTGTGCATATATATATATATATATATATGTGTGTATATGTAGACAGCTATTAACCTAAACATGTTAATGTACACAGCTACATAGTTAAATCAGTAAATCGTAAAATAATTACACCTAAAAACCTCTTGTAAATAATTACATTGTCCCACAATGTAAAATACGAGAAATTAGTATTCTTACTATTGTACACACACACAGAGCGTCTTCGTTTTATTGCTGTTGACTTTATTAAGTGTTTTGTTTTATTATTCGTGTAGTTGTGCAGTGTAGACGCAGTTTCATAGGACTATACCAGAGAATGTAAAATAAATTTAACTCTGGTGTAACAGTAACTGTTGGATTGGTTGATGCTTGAATATTTGGTGTACGATCAGATAAGTAATCATTTTATTCCATTGGTACATATAAAGGCAAGGATATTTGCTTTGTGAAATATCTTTGTTTTTAGCATGAATGAGAATAGTTGTTCGATCCTCCTAATCCAGGCGTGGAAGCAGTAGGGCCCAGCCATGGTCATAAGAATTTACATGCTGTGATCCCAGCACATCTCTAAGTTTGAAAACTACGCTACAAAAATTCCTTGGATACATTATATATGACTTAGTGTGGCAAATATTTTTAAATCATATGAATTTTAAATATTAAATTAGGTAAATTCTTAGCCTTTTTTTTTAACAAATATTTTCTTTATTTAACTTTTATATATAAATACAATTCTTTGTACAATAAAAATATGTACATGTTACATCACAACTTTACATATATAAGAGCACTCATTCTCATATATGGTATATTTTTACCAAAAGATCGACTGTTTTTCATTAAATCATTTTTTTTAGTCCAACAACCATCAAGGGAACGACAGCAAGCTACATAATGGCCCATTCCATTGGATACAGCAGGAAGAATATATTTAATAACATCACCCAACACGAACCATTCATTTCTTATAAAAAGTTTGTATGGAGCTTTGGTCAAGTTAGTGAATAAACTCTTACGGTCAGTCAATGTTGCATTGTTTTTTTTTTTTTTTTTTTTGATGATTTTCTTTCGCTGAGCGTGATGTTAAATATTCTTTATATGCATCTTCAACATCTATGTACAAGTATGGTCCTGTTTTTTGAATGATGCGAGCTGAAGTGCTGTTGCATTGGTGACAGTTAACCGGCTTAGAATCAAAGTATTGATTTATTTTAGATTCTAAATTAGTACACTCGTAGTTACGTGCAATATCAATATTTAGTGGCGGTATAACGTATTTTTTTTCTCCTTTCTGTCACTGCACTAACATTCAAAAACTTCTGTGCAACTGTCTAAATCAACCATTAGTTAGGAGAATAATGCACTCACATTCGTTGAACAGTCTATGGAACCATTATTAGCTGGAAATTTTTAGGACAAAATGTACGCACGATCTGTATAAGATTAATTTCCAGGTCCTAAGGTTGTATAATTAATCAAAGCAGTGGAGTAACAAATTTTTCATAGCAATATCTATACTTTGATGGGATTCTATGAAGATTTTTAAAGAATTTGTTATAAATACAAGAAGTAAGCAATTCAGTAGTGCAATTATATGGGCATGTGTTCGTAAAGCTTATATTTTGCCCATGTATTGTTTTAGGAGCATGTGAATCTTCATTTTATTAAATTCCCTTACCTTTTTTAATTAACGGTTTTTGCATTCTTAGAAGAAATTCTGGACCTGGTGATGCATAAATACCTCTCTTCTTTTCAACAGGACAATTTTGAGGAATAATAATTTCACCGTTTGTAGAAGCATGATCATGCTCAGATAAAATAGTAATTGCACTGATATTTTGTTTGATGTTAAATTCTTGATCGTCTTCCTTATAGTCTTTACATGGACTTAATTCTGTATTTAAAGTATTTTGATTGGACCAATCGATATAAATTTTATTTTTGGTTTCTTGAGTTTTTTTGCTTATATCTTCATCACTATCCATTTCTTAGACTTCTGTTTTTGTAGATAAGAATACGATTTCCTTTGAAAAATTTGTTACATCATCATTTATTTTACATCATTTTTATCGTTAAGAATTGCGTTGTTCATCAGGATTTCACTAGTGGATAATAATTCACTACTTTCACACACCTGTTCAGTGTACTTATTTCTCCAATTTTTAACGAGGTTTAAGTAATCAGGCTTGTCTTCGTATTTCTTATTTTTTTTTTTTAGTATGTATGTTTCAATCAAGTCATTTAATTTGTCCCTAACTAATTTCATACTTTTATCTAACTCACGGCAATGCTTAACAACGAATGTATCTACTCTTTCAGGAACTTTATTTACAAACAAGTCATTTTTGATCATACCAAAATTTGTTTCAGACCGACCTGACGTAGCGACATCATAAGGATTATTTAAATATCTGTTTATGACATTCGTCCAGCAGGCGAACTCTTTACATAACTTAATTAATCGCTCGCTAAAATCAGGTAAATAAAATATATTGTCTTGTTCGAAGCCAATTACCAAAAACTATGCTGCTTTTTGTATCAGCTAAGTATTTAAAAATAGAGCTTTCTTCGACTGTACTAAATTCATTCTCATTAACTGTGTTTTCCATTATTGAGTTTTCTCTTAATCTGTCTTCATCCTATACTAAAAAGCTTTCATCGATTTCAAAAGTACGGATCACTTCACAGAGGTGATTCAGTGCTTTCGAACATTGTTCATCATATACCTTAGAAGTAAAAACTATAAAAACAGCTCTTCATATCACAGATATATCATTCAAATTATCAATAGTACTCATATAACCAACAGTTTTTTTGTACAGTTTATTAATCCTAGATTCTGTTCCAGTGAAGCAAGGCCACTTCGCAACTGCATGCACCAAATGTACAATATCAATTCTGAATCGAGTTAGAATTTTCAATGTATTTTTTTTATTATTTAGTAATTAGAAAAAATTGCTCATAATACATTCAAAATGTTATATTGTTGAAAGCTAAGCATTCAGCATTTTGAATAGCCTTACCCATATACGTAACTACTTCTGGAATCTTAGCTCCAGATTTAATCCAATCTTTTAACCAATAAGTCAAGTAATTGGTATCGTTGGTTTCCGATAAAGTTTGTGTAAGTGGTACGATTTCGTTGTCAATGTGTGATACTAACACACTAAGTAAGATAGAACCACTCATTTCATTTGATCGGTTGATGCATGTGACAAAAGATCATGTGGCATCCAGAGATGCTCTCCCATGTGTAAATTTCTGAAGGTCGTTATTAATAACAGTTTGCTCTGGACTCCAGTAGGACAAATGAAATTTTTCTAGTCCTATATTTTTTATAAATTTGTGAAACTCCACATTAGTTTTCGATTGCAACAACAATTCAAACACATTTTTGCCAGGTTCCAGTCCCAAGTCTTCGTATTTCACCTCCTGCCCTGCTTTTTGTAATGATCGTTAGTCATACATGAAAGTAGGTGCAGTATCTCCACAATTAATATGATCGTTTGCTAAATCTCGTTGCCATGGTTTGGGCTTCTTTGTTTTCAATTCTTGGTTTACTTTTTTTCTCTGTGGACCTGCTAATAGTCTTTTGGCACCTGTGTGTGGTATGCCTCTGGAATCTTTGGTAAAAACTTTAAATGTTATAGATTCACCTGGCAACGGTTCATAATAACACTTAACAATCAAGTCATTATTACACTGATTACAAAAACCTATCGCAGTTAAAAAAATCGAATGGCGGTCAATTATGTGCCTTTTAAAGTTAAAAATACAAGGTGATTTCTTTATCCCCCAAACTACTTCAACAATCATATCTGTCCAACCTTGAATAGTTTTTCCCTATCGTCCATCCTTGCATATTGTCTTTTTTATTTCTATCGGTGACCATTATTCTGCTGATAAGACAATGTTAAATTTTATTTTCTTACTATTACCATGTGCTTTCTCATCTTTTGATTCATTTTTATCAATAAAATAATCTCCAAATATCGATACATATGAATCTCTAGAATCTTCTTTGTCAGTATGTACATCAGGATTTGAAAATGTTGCGTTGTAAATATTTTTAAGATTTTTATACCCATCCAAAATCTCATGACGATTTTGTTTGACCATTAAGAACAAGTTTATTGGTGTTATTGCATTGTTCAGACATCCACAAACATCTTTCCACACTTGGTCACTTCGTTTCTTAAGAACACGATCTTCGTTTAAAATATCGAGATGTTTTAAACATTCCAATATATCCACAATATTACAAGCAGCTTTTGGCCCAGGCATCATGGAAAAACACAAACCATTGATCGTACTTTCTATGATTTAAGTTTTTTAAAATATAACTGTACAGTTATTTATCGGGTGATTTCAAACTGAGTAGATCTAGGTCTTTGAGCTGTTTTAGTCTGCTCTGGAGAATGTGGAATGCATTATTTTCTAAAGCTGGGAGTAGATGAGTACAAGTAATTGAGAGGTAAATTGCCAGAATCCGATATTTGTCCTCGAACGGAAGTGCAATTTTTTTTTGCTGTTTGGAAAACTATGAAATGCAAATTTGACAGATAGCTTTGGACATTCACAGCGATGGGAAATCGGACAAAGTACATAACATAGGAAACATCATAGTTATACAAAATTATATTATATTACTTGGACATTTTAATTTAACTTACGAATACAAGTTTTGAAGTGTTTAAAGCAAACCAGACAGAACAGCACAAAATATATTTAAACTTATTTAAAGTTTTAAATTAAATCTGTCATATATTACCAAACTTAAATTAAAAGTACTGATGTAAATTAATATTTTAATTGCTTTTTCGTACGAGATTGGAAAGGCTTTAATCTGCAAACCTAATGGTTTATGGCACGAGCCGTAGGCGAGAGACGTAACAAGATTCGTAAAGAAGCCTTTACGATCGATTTACGAATGCTATTTTTCCTACCGAGAGTGTACCATGGTTCTAAAAAGGCCCGAAGTAGGAAAAAATTATTTATTTAGTGCTAAGGTGCTGAAGTGAAAATTAACCAGCCTGCTTGAAACTCAAATTCTAATTAGAATTTTTATGTTCGATGTAAAATAAAAGAATGCAGAAAACGCTAAATATGCTCTCGCTCCCCTGCTTTTGCCACCAAGCACACAACCAACCGAGTAAAAACATCGATAAGAGCAATTTAATGAACAAAGGTATTGTAGCAATACATTTGTATCCTCCTATTACATTTGATGTAGGTGCTGTTAAAAAATTGATGTGTACACATACTTACCATAGATATATGCAATAAATATGCAAAACGTCAAAAAATTGTAATTTATACTTACAAGTATTAAAAAAAAAAAAAATGTTTTTCACCGAAGCTGTAATCTACATACGCAATCAATTAAATATTTTTTAAGAGTTACCGCAATAAAGCTAAAAGCTAATTATTTGTATATTTTAAAATTATTATTCAATTTTTTCAGCCAATTGTGGCGTTAAAAAAATTGCATATAGAATACATCACATATATTACAATTATATGCATAATGCCATTGTAAAATTCTTAACCAAAAATTTGCAAATAAATTTTTCTTACCATTGAAAATTTTTTCAATAATATATGGACAGGCTAAATAAATAATTCAATGCTTACTAAGTTTCAAAGTAGTAATTACAATGTTTACAATGCGTATTACGCAATTCGTCTCATTATTGACAACACAGAAATTAATACTCCTTATAAATATTTGGACTTGAATATAGTCAGCCTGGTTCAAGTCAAAAAAATATTTCTTGACTGTCCATCAACATCTACTAGTATTCTATTGTTGGCAGCTCGCAACATTCCAATGCTCTTTAAATAATCAGGTGACGGTATGTAGGCTATGGTATCGGTGCATCTGTAAAAAGGATAAAGATTCATTATCTATTTAACTTATATAAATCTTACAGCCAGATTACCGTTTCTGAAATTTTTTTTGGATTAACAGTAATATACATACAGTAGAAGTCACTATAAGCTATCGTCGTTCTCTCTCTAATTCTTATGATAGTTACACTTCAATACTAGTTGTAAAGCCACTTGAGCTATAGATAACTTTCGCTAAGGACAGATCAGCTCCCTGGAAACAATTTTGAATTTAAGTTTATAAAAATATCAATCAATTGATCGAGGACGCTGCTACATCAACAGCGTTTAAACACTCACCTTCAGCTTTGAGCACGATATTTTTCGCTCTCGATAAGCTCCTCGGCACCGCCACGTACTTTTCAATTGCAACACTCCAACAGTGGACGCTATTGTTGTCCTCGAGCTTGTTTCTGCACGGAGAGAAAAAATATGCATTTAATGCACGGCATCGAGCCATGAAAACGACGCGTGGTCTCTTGCCTTGCTTTCCGAACATGGCTCTATGCTTTAAACGCACAAAAAGTGTGGGTATACTGCAGGGCAGACCACCGCGGATGAAACGCAAGGTGGCAGTGGGCTTTACACTATAGCCTCCTTGGCTTTAGGCTGTCTCCGTATATATAGCGCGTATTGTACTGAACTGTATGAAGTGTACTCTTTCTATGGCACGCTCTGCTCCCCTCTTCGCACTGATATATATATATATATATATATATATGGGTCAAAACGCGTAAACCGGATCAGTGCTACGCCCAAAATTTGGGAGCACCTCCAGAGATGGTTTTGGGCTTCAAAATTTTCGTTTTTTATGAACTTCATGATGTCATGTGGCTCCATGCCCGAATTTGGGATGACTGACCCAATATGGCGGTCGGAAGCCGGAACAAAACCGAGTTTCTAGCAAAAAAAGGTTACAAGAAAAAAAATTCGCGATAGGTCAGGTTGTTTTTCAGCTTAAATTGTAGCTGTGAGACACCCCTACAATCTTTGTATGGTAGATTGTTAAAATCCAACATGGCGGATCCAATATGGTGGCAAGAAATCCAATATGGTGTCCAAATTATTAAATTTTGATCAATCTCCACCAAACTTGGTATATGGGGGTTTTATGGATCGCTGATCACCAATTTGAGGTTGGATCTGCCAAATTCAAAATGGCGGATCCAAGATGGCGGATACAATTTTGTAAAATAGATGGA
>JAPYYV010006564.1:0-14190 GCA_030522625.1 Copidosoma aretas | reverse complement strand
GTGGTGGGTCAGTGTAACAATTAGAATATGAGCAAAAACAGCATATTTTTACCGTATTTTTAGGCACAATTCTACGTGAAGTAAAAATAAGGTGGGGGGGGGGCAAGGGGGGCCATTACTTCCGCCCCACACGAATTAACTATATAATATAGGAAGATATATATATGTACATACATATAAAAACTAGTGGAGCTTCGTCGCCCCCTATGCGCTTCGCGTGCAAACCCTCATATTTGTATATTTTTATTTATATGTCTGAATTGCTAATACAAGAATCTATTTTTCATTACATACTTGCGTACTTACTCAGATAACCAAAATGGACACATGAAAATTCGCTTAGAAAATAAACTAATATAGTCAATGCAATAAATTAGTTCCCTGATTCAGCAAATCATTTTTACTATTTTAATACTAATGAATGACTTAAATTGGTATTTAAGGTTAAGATTGATATATATGTATATTATGTAATTGTTGATTGAATAATTATTGCGACATAAACAATCAAGCGCTTTGTTGTTGGTAATTTCTGAAAATTTTAAAATCAATTAGCATTTCTCATAAAAAAATCTATTTAGTCCGTCAGGTGCATTATCAGAAAATATTGAACACGTATTTTTTCTTTTTTCACATAAACGAGAACTAGTTAAGATAGAGCTCGTTAAAGTTCGGAGTAAAAGATGAGTGACGTCACTGCTCGAAAACGATGTATTAGCCATGACGTCATAGATGCGTAGGCAACTCTAAGGCTAATACATCGTTTTCGAGCAGTGACGTCACTCGTCCTTTACTCCGAACATTAACGAGCTCTATCTTAACTAGTTCTTGTTTATGTGAATAAAGAAAAAATACATGTTCAATATTTTTTGATAATATAACTGACGGACCAAATATAATTTTTCATGAGAAATGCTAATTATGAATATAATTTCATTATACAATACCAATTTTAAATTCTTACTTGATGCGAGCGAAGAAAAAATGCTTCTTTTTTTTATTTCTTGTACAAATTTTTACATCCAATTACATGTCTTATATCCTATGACATAACTACTTAAAATAATTCCCCCTAAAGTGATACTAATAGTATTTACAATAGTGTCTAATACAAAATCGATACTGCAGTGTTTAAAGTTAATCACCTTCATATACATATAAGTTTAGGAAAATGTGAGAATTATGTTTTACATTGACTCGATATTTAAATTTAGAAGGCACAAGATGTCATTCCACGTTCAAGCTTTGCTCTGCCGTCCCTTATTTACTTATATATTCGAAAAGTCTTATAGATTTTTATTCATCATCTGCCTATTTCCTTGCACTATGATCATAGCTCTCTTCTGCATATCTATACATTATCATTTCATTCTATATTGCTTACTATTTTTTTTCTTTTTTTTGCGTGTCTCATTATGTACAAACGTTTTTTTTTTTTTTTGCTTAAAAGCCTACATTTTATTATTTAAAACCCTCTTTCTTTTGTCTTTTCCACAGTCTTATATCTCAGACTATACCATTTCTCTTCAAAATCTTCAACTAAGTTTTCCTTTTCCTCATATTTAGGTCTCTTTGGTTTTTCTTTTAATTCTTTACAATATTTGTCAATTACCATGCTGTTTTTATTCTATTTTTTGATTGATAAAAGTCTTTCTACCCCTTGGTAAATTCTGTTTGATTTTCTCAAGCGTAGTTTTCTCGGTTGCCACTTTCATGATTCCAATTGTTTCCCCATCCCCTTAGTTTTTATGTCATACTTTAACTGCTTTGCTCCGTTTTATAGGATTTTTATTGATTTTGCTCATTAATTTTTCCATCAATCATAAATGCGGCTACATGCTCCTATTTATTTTTAATCTGCGCAAAAAGTAATTATCGGACCGTTTTCTTATGTCTACTTTATGACAACCCTTGTGCCTCTTAGCACAGGGGTTAAGACAGCTATTCTTTCACTCTTTCAGCAATCATAATTACTGATATCTTGTATCCTTTATTTAATACCACAAATACCATGTAGTTTTTAACGTCCTCTTCCTCTTTCCTGCCTGTTGATTCGGATAGATCTTGCTATTTTCCACCCTTTAATAATTTTTGTTTCTTTGTATAGCACATTAAGCATGTTTATTCATACAATTTTTCAAATTATGGGAAGATTTTTGAAATATTACCCCACAATCCGTTTATTTTCTGCGACTTTTCTGTTCTCCCCCTACCTTCCAGGAATATCTAAAATTTAATGACCAATTATGCCCCTTTATTTATTTACATCCATTTTTTTCGGTTTGAATTTCCCATCACTTCCGAAAACTCATTTGAATTTTTGCTTCCCGACACTTCACTTAGTTTTTCATCAAATTTGCAATTTTTTTATCTCTGATAATTTCTTTAAATCTGTTTTTGTGTCTTAAAATAAACTTTTTTTACCCCTTTCTTATATTTTTTTACTAGTCTTTGAGTTTAGCTGTGATCTTTCTTATTTGCTCAATTATTCTAAAATCCTGTTTATAGATTTTTTAATTTTTTTTTCTTTTGAATCTATCGTTTTTAGTTGTTCTGATACCTGTGTAATTACATTCATCAGCCTGTATTATTTTTCTGTGATATTTATCTCACCTAATTTGATCTAAATAGTTCACATCTATCTCTTTAGACAAAAAAAAGCTAAGCACACCAAGAACTTAATACTTACAAATGAATTGGTATAAAATTGATAAAATAATTTATTAATATCTTATTAAGTATTAACAATCATAAATAAATATAACCATTTATTATTTGTATGTGTCAAGTACATCTATTCGCCTCCTATGCGGTGTGGAAAAGTAGATGAAAAAATCAGATACTATACAATGTATTTCAAAATTTTTTAAATGTTTTTTAAGTTGATTTATTATGATTAGAATAAATTGATGTATGAGCAAGAATAATGTATACATTTTTTAGATACAAATGTAGGAAAAAGCATATGTGCATAAAAAGTTTATGTATTGTTGTATTATAAAAAAAATATAATTTAGGAATGGGATCAATATAGTTTTGTGGGGGAATGGTAGGTGAGATGTGGAGGGGCGGTGGAGAGGTTATGTAGAATGCCTCAGACAAATAACTATATGATATAGGTAGATACTAGTGGGGCTCTTCCTCCCTGCGTGTTTTGCACGGCGAACCTCCCCCCCCCCCCCCCAGTTTCTAAAGAATTTAAATTTGAAGGTTGTTAGGAAAATTGTGAATCATGTCCTACTGCTTAGTCTAAATCGAATAAAATTGACTGATTAGTAATATCATTTGTATGTATAATTAATCCTAAAAAGTATTTTGCAATAATAACCTTAAAACTCTGTAATGTAAAAAAAAAACAATATAATAAATACAGCTATTTTGCGTTTCAATATTTTTCTTTTTAACTATTATAAACTGTTTTCTGAAAAATTCATTTTAATAAAATAGAAAGCATGACATCGTTTTAGGATTTAAGAACATTTAATAGAACCACTTACAAAACTTTTACTGATATTTCTATGCTCATGGTTTTAATTGAATACGATTTTTAAGTTAATACTATTTTTAATAAAGCGATTAGCGTTATGTTGTCATTGCAAACAAGACAATGTTTTGCATGGTTTTTGCTTCTAGAAAAAATTGCAATTAATGATATTTAAAACAAATATTAAAACCATTTTACAGAATATTTCATTAATTTTAAAGCGAATCGTGCCCTTTTACATATAAATAAAATTTTGGAATCACAGGACAAATGTTGTAAATTATTATATTTGTAAGTACCAACAAAAAGTGTTCCGGCACCAATTAACAACTATAAAGATATTGTTTTCTGTAAAAGTATGTATGAAATGTTATATGTACAATCAAGCAAAGATCAAAAAAAGATTTTTGGGGTTATTTTATACAAAATTATTAGATTTATTTATTTATTATTAAATTTTTTTTAAGATAGTCCCGGGTAATAAGGAAAAACTTTTTTTTATAATGAAAAACTCTATTTTTTAAGGTAAAAAATTTTCGTCAATGACATGGACAGGACTTGCATCTGTATTAGTTTCAAAAGGAATGACAAGTCATAGAACGTGTCGGTTGTCATTAGATTTAAATAATGTATAAAGTGCATTTTTGGAATTCGAATCTGATAAAAACAATATAATGCTATTCAAATTGTATGTAAATCATATTAAAAAATTTCTGATTATGTGAAAAATAGTTATTTTATAAATTTCAAATAATAAATGAATAATTTATTTAAGTTCGGTATTCATAACCATTTTGTGTATTATAACTAACGGTAAAAAGTTATGAAGGGTCTCAATGTACAATTTTTTTTTGTTCATCAGATGGCTTACGACGACATATGAAGTGCCACAATTAACAAATTAAATAAATTCTTGTTAAATTAATTAAATGATTTCAATTGAATAATATAATTTTTTAACTTTTGTATAGTCTTCGACGAATCAACAATACTCTTCAATCTTTCAATATTATAGAAATAATGTCTAGAAACTAAGAGATACTTTTTTCACCTTATCTTATTTTATTATATGTATATCTGTTTATATACCGATAATCTTGAAAAATGTTTAAGGGAGAAATGTAAATGTGACTAAATTGTAAATGTCAATTGATGATGGAGAAGATGAGGAAAAGCTGTGGGCGAGAATAAGGGGGAGTTGAAAGGGAGCTGCGGGGGAGCGAAAAGGAGCTGTGGGGCGGAGCGGGGGAGGAGTTAACCTAATAATAAATGGTTTAAAAAAACGTATAAATAAACGAATAACTACGTGATTTTGGGAGGAGCTGTGGGGAGTAAAACCTATTTTTTTCATACAACTACATGATATAGGAAGATATATATATCTATGGCAATTTCCATATTTAAATGTTCTTATCCTCATGCCTTAGTATGCAATACAAAAATTTATTCTTAAATACATACATGCGTACAGACATAGGCAACCAAAATTGATACATAAGACTCTTTTTTAGAAATTGAAAAAATATAGTTGATTTATTAAATGAGTAAATATTTTGCAAACAAATTTTACTAATTTTAATTAACTACTTTAATCTGTATTCAAACAAATATTTCTCGTAATAAATTACAATAACAGAAGCCTAATGATCGCAGAAACTATTAAATTTTTTTTTGGTCTTGTTTTAAAATTTTAGAACCAAGCATAAATATTCGTATAAGTGTTACTGAATTATTATAAATACTACTTTTCATTTATTTAGAAAAAATTAAGACATTTAGATTTCTATTTTTTGTAGAGAACAAAAGATATATATTAAAAAATTTTTAAGAAAATGAATATTTTCACAATTAATAGTGTTATAATTACTTATTACGATAAGTATACAAATTTTTAAGTAACAAAATTTCCAATTGCATGAATGTAGAAACAAAGATTTATAATAGTTTTGATAATACAATATAAAAGGTGTTGATATATCTGATGGTAATATTCATATCAATTTTCCGATGAACTTTTTAATAGTGTTCGTGGATGTTATACGAGATTGGACAAACAACTTTTACACCTAAAATAACTTTAAACACTAGAAATATTCGTTAAGTCCTACGCATTTCATACAAAAAGCAATAACCCGTAGTTTATATAGATTTCTATTTTTTGTAGAGAACAAAAGATATATATTAAAAAATTTTTAAGAAAATGAATATTTTCACAATGAATAGTGTTATAATTACTTATTACGATAGGTATACAAATTTTTAAGTAACAAAATTTCTAATTGCATGAATGTAGAAACAAAGATTTATAATAGTTTTGATAATACAATATAAAAGGTGTTTACATCTGATGGTAATATTCATATCAATTTTCCGATAAACTTTTTAATAGTGTTCGTGGATGTTATACGAGATTGGACAAACAACTTTTACATCTAAAATAACTTTGAACACTGGAAATATTCGTTAAGTGCTACGCATTTCATACAAGAAGCAATAACCCGTAGTTTCAGCTTTTGCTATGATAATTAATAAATTACAAAGACAATGTTTCGACATTGTAAGGTTTTTTTCCCAAAAACCTTTGTTTTAACATGGTCAATAATAATTTGCTTTATCTAGATGCAAAACTAAAAATAAATGTAAAAATGATTCGGTTATTGAAAATATTCTTTAGAAAGAAATTTTTGATGAGCAATGTAATAATGATTTCCTTTTATCATACATGGCGTTTATTTGGTTGTAATAGCTTCTCTTCCCCCGCCTCTTACACCATTTTTACAAACAGCAAAAATTCGTCAAAAAACAAGGTTAAATTAGCATAATTTTTTCCATTTTTTGTTTGTAAGGGTGTCCCACCACGCATTCTGTTGCCCCCTACACTTTTTAAATTGTCCCTCTACAGCCTCCGCGTTTTTCCTTTTTTTCGTTTCCACCCTTCCCCGACGTACCCCTTGCACTCCCATGCCCCGCAACGCCCTTGCACATTTCCCATATTTTTCCAAGAAAAGCTGAATTCTGCAACATATGTCTAAGTTTTCCACAGCAGCCCTTTCCAGGCCTTTGAAATTTTCTAGTCCTTCCAAGAGAAGGCTGAAGTCATTCGAAAGTAGCCAACACATCCCCCCCCCCCCCTTTCCCCACAGCTCACACAAATTTTGTCTAAATCCATCTGAGCACGGTCAAGTTTTTTAAAGTGCAGCCAAAGCCTTTCCCTCATAACCCCTAACAGCATACATACAATCACTAGTTCTTCGAGGAGAAGCCAGATTGTTTCGAAGAGCAGTAAAAGGCTCCACAGCCATTAAAAAACATTTTAGCTATAAATGCAGAAAATAAAACACAATTTGTTTTTTTTTGGGTTATAAGTTAAGTTTATTGAAAGCACGAGTGACATGTCAATATTTTGTCGGTGTATCTGGAAGAATTTTTTTGAAATATACAGGGCAAAACTGTCTGTAAGTTACTTTCAGTTTAGCTAATTATTTAATCCCCACCACACATCCCACAGACTTTATAATGAAAAAGTAATTTTACCTTTATTTTTGTTATTATAAAAAAAAATTTTGATAATGGTCTGGCTTATTTTGTGTGCGCGCTAAGCCTAGCCCGTATCAAAAGCAGAGTTCGAGAGAGGAAGAACTGAGAAGCGTGAAACTTGTACTAAAGTCAATTTATTTACAATCAATTGGATGCGTGTGTATATACAGATGCTAACGGAGCGAGGTGTTAAGCTCAACGGTGGCGCGGACGCTTGGATTGACTGGGCTGTGCAGAGCCCTGAAAAGAAAGCTGTGTAATATTACAGATACGAATAAATTCTATGCTATTTGATAGAAAGGTGCAGTACAGATCCAAAGGAAGATAAATATAAAACATACACAGACCAGAGCCTTTGTTTTGAATATAACGTATAGCACAGTATATTATCTATTGCTTGGAGCACATGTATGAGTCACCACGAAAATGGAACTAAACAAATTTACTAGTAAAAGATCACGACAATATAAATGGAACAATTTCAATTTTAAAAGGCTCTGCCTTTGAAACCGAAAATTACACTAGAAAAAAAGAACATTTATTTTAAAGCAAATACCACATTATCTTTGAGGTAATGCTTTGGCAAGCCAAATTGTTTTATTGCAAGTCCCGAAACTGTAATTAGTTTGATAAATGAATACGAATAATTGTATAAGATGTCCAGCCTGACCCTACGCCTTCGAAAGCCTCCCTTGCTTATAATCCTAGCATCCCCCAACAATATTTAAAAAAACTAAACTTGACTTTAGTACAGCTCCTATGGAGCTCTCATTCACTGAATTTCTTTCCATCCTCATCACATCTCCGCAGACTATTCGCTCTTTTCAATTTTTTAGGCATATTATTTATCAGAGTTTTTAAACTTTCTGACGTATAAAATCGTAAGTGTGCTTTCATACAGTATGTTTACTTATTGATTGGCCCAAAAAATCAAGGGATCATGAAAATATTCATTTACTTTAAGAATTTAGAAAATTACGAACTGAACAAGTATTATTGCAGAAAAAAAAATATAAAAGTATTCTAGTATCTCTTTAATAAACAAGAAAACCAATAATTTAAAAAGATGATTAAAAATAGAAATCAAGGCTATTACCAAAGCAATTAAACTATTAAGAAAATTAAATTCAATAATGTTTATCCAAAATAAGCGAAAAACCGCCTATTGGACATAAACAATCGATATAACACCCCTAATGAGGTATGAAACTTGAATTTTTTTCAAAGCTATCATAAGAAAATAGAAACAAATATTTTGATCCCTAGATTATTAAAATCTATCTACGTATTTCTGAGATATAGTGTTTTTTTAAAAAAAAATTAAGTATTTTTTTAATAAAAAAGAAACATGATAACTTACAGAGGCAATTCAAACTGAAAATAAAGTTACTTCTACAGTGTATGAGATATCACTATTTAGGAAGTAGAATTTTTAATTTTAGACGGTACAAAACTTTTTTTTCATGTGAGTCCCTATACTGATATAGAAGCAAACATTTTAAGCGCTGAATCACCAAAATCTGTCATCGGATTCATAATAAATATACGTAAAAAAATAATTTAATATGAAAAATAAAATCATTTCTATTCTCTATAAAGTATTATTATTTATAAAATCAAACTTTTGTTTAATTACCCAGTAAATAACAAAAAACCGCTTTTTGGATATTAAAAATCGGCAAAACAACCTTCAGTAGGTTGAAAATTGGACGTTTTATTTGCGTCTTTATAAAAGTATTTAAGACATGTTTTTAGCCAATCCTAATTTCATGCTTATTCAAAACACCCTTTACAAGCAAGCAAAAATATATGAACTATATAATTTTTAGATTTTTTTTCAAATTAAATAACCTGTACAAAGTAATATCGTTCCTTTATGATTTTGTGTTAGTCATAATTAAATGTCTTTTAGTAGACTATATTATCCATTTTATAGTCAGTATCATAATGAATCGTTATGAAAATTATATCTATAAAGTTGCATCTTAAGGAAGTTCTACACCCAATAGAATTAACATTGCAATCGAGCTTCAATTTTAGGTACGGATAAAAAATAGCCTAAAAATGACCCAGTTCAATATTTAAGACACGGGGTTGCTAGAGAAGCGAGAAATAAATATTTGTGAATTGACAAAATTTAAATTGTACCCTTATGGGAAATCATAGTTTTTCTGGCTTGGATTACTTATAACTCATTGATTAACATTGCAATTTAAACGAAAAAATTATCGAAACTAAAGAAATTTTTACTAATTATATATAAATTTTAAACACATCAAACAGTCGCATGCACAGCATATGCACAGCACGTACTATAGCGAGGGAGAGAACTCCCTTAATATGGATATATACAGTTGGCCATAAAATAACAAAGATTTGTACATTACCAAAACATTTCTGTCGATACTTTGACGTTTAACGAAGATAGAGCGAGTGGTTACGTATCTACTTGAGGGCATATAGCTGCGAACTGCGCTGTTGTGTTGAGCTCGCTAGTACTAAAATAATTGTTCACAAATCATCACAACCAAAAATTTATGCGTCATTCATTGAGTTATGAGATTTCTATTAGTTTTTGTGAAAATTCGATGACTGTCTAAATTATAACCTACAAATGTACAGAACACAATTGCTTTAATCGAGAAAATTCTGCTATTAAGTTTAGAAATTACAAATTTTTCAGCATTGTTTTGTTCCATAGTCTCTTAAAAATATCCGTACAAAATTTAAGGTCAAAATATTGATGAGACAAAATTTTGGGATCAATTTAGTGAAATTATGTAGTTCCGCCACTCATCCCTTCGGTGTTATTTGTTAACATTTTCTTTCATAACTTTTGAAATCGTCTGATCTTCTAAGGGCCCTAAGATACGAATCTTTTCAAAAGTTTAAAAGCTTTCTTTTGGTTTCTCGTTTGTTAAGGTCTTATTTTTTATTTTGTAGCTATCTCAGAAAGAAGATTTAAAATTTACAGCTGTTAGCAGAATACATTGTCATGGCAATTGACTTTAAACTCAAATATACTCACTGTATTTAAGAGACAGCTGCAAAATAAAAAATAAAACGTTAATAAACGAGTAACTAAATGATAGCTTGTAAACTCCTGAATAGATTATTTTCTTAGGGCCCCTAGAAGATCAGCCGATTTCAAAAGTGATGACAGAAAATGTAAACAAATAGCAACCAATGGATGAGTGGTGGAACGGCGAAATTTCACTAAATTGTTCCAAGAATTTTTCTACTCAATATTTTGACCTAAAATTTTTTACGAGATTCTTAAGGGATTGTAATTCCAGAAATTTATAGCAGACTTTTGTCGATTGAAGAAATTGTGCTCTATAAATTTATTGGTTATAATTTATTCTCACACAGCAGAGACAGTTATCGAATTTTTACAAAAACTTATAGAAACCTTATAACTCCATGAATAACTTATAATTTTTTGGTGATGATTTGTGAATAATCGTGTGAGCACTGGCAAGTTGAACACAACTGTGCAGTTCACAGCTATTGCCCCTGAGTTGATACGGTACCACTCGCTCCATCCTCCGTAATTTTTTTATTTGTAATCAAGACTCCAGATATAGAAAATTGATTTCTGCACAGAATGTATAGTGTTAAAAATAAGTTTTTAATATTTTCTTCATGTATAGCAAATGATTTAGTGTTTTACTAAATTTTTCTTACAATTTTTCATTTATTCAATTCAACAATTTAAATTCTTAATATATTTGAGCATGATCGTAAATTTTTCGAATATTGTTAAAATGAATTAATACTAAAAAAAAAAGTTTATAAATATAAATTAATGAATTAAGACTGTAAGGTAAAATTAATAAGAGATGTAAAACTCTATGCTCAGGTACAATATGCAGGCATTTGTAAAAAAAAAAATTTTTCTCACTAATAAAGTTTTAAAGCATGAGGTCAATCATTTTTATAATTTTTTATTGCGTAAAGAAAAAAAAGCTATATAGTAGTTTATTTTTATACATAGGTTTATTTCTTTTCATGCCGTAAAGGATTTTAAATTCATAATTTTAAATAATTTCTTAAGATAGCTCAATAGGTTTTAGAATTAACAATGAGAATCAGACGAAAATCGATTAATGTGTGAATAGAACCTCTAAGATGACACTGTAAAAATTTGGAGACGGTTCCTTTAGAGCTGAGAAATCAATAGAAGTCATCGCGTTAGATTTACAAGAAAAATTAAGGGATACTGTACTTCTAAGCACATTTGTTGCTTTATCTTGCTCAATGAAAATGAACTTTTGGTAAAAAAATTTTCAGTTGTAACGGAATATCCAATAATTATTAATAACCTTAAAAAAAAGCTATTTAAAAATTTTGTTTTATTAGGCTGAGCACTTGCATTATGTCTTGACCTTTTACGTTTTATTCATGCAGCTTTTAAGACTATTCAATCACCGTGCTCTATTTAATAAATCTGTAATTAATTAGGATAATTACGTAGATTATTGTTCACTGAAAGAGTCATAGTTGCTTGTAGTACATGGCGAGGAGAGTTCTATCTCTTTCTTATACGACGTGACAGGGGTGGGTCACTCACATTCAAAGTCGATTCTCGGTGTATACTTGCGTGTATAGCCTTTTTAAGAGTGTGAGTCCCTCCCACTGTCTGCTCTATTCGTCAACCAGAGCTTTCAGGCCTGGTAAACTGCGTATACTCTTCCTACTTCTCGCTCGGCCGCAATCCTATGCACAGCTCTACTCAACAGCACCAGGGTGACGACGTGAACTGTCAGCAATTCCTCAAGGCATCTTCTCAGCCGACAATTTTCTCGCCTCGTCCGACTCTACAAGCAGCTTTGCTCATTATATCACAGGTTCTGTTGTTGCAATAATAATTGTATCGTTTATTCTTTTATTAATTGCGTTATACATAATTACAGCCTTTAATTAAATTCAATTCGAATTAAATAGCAATATCAATAGTTTTTCATGGCATTTTAAGTTCAGCTTCCCTGTTACGCGCTTTTTCTAGAGCGTTTATTTTCAATTTATCTGAAATTGTGAGTTTTGTCTTGATTACACAGGACCACAAGAAAAAAGTCAGTGTACCTATAAGCGAATATACTTACCATATGTATTTCGAGGTGCCGAATCCGATTCCGGTGTCAAAATCACTCCAGCACGTCAGAATTTTTTTCTAACTTCAAAAAACACCAAAAATAAACGCAACAAATTAAATTGCAAATTTCAAAAAAAAAAATCAGGGTACCAAGAAGCAAATATGCATAACATATGTATTATAAGGTGCTGAGTCCGAATCTGGTGTCCAAATTTCTCCATCGTGCCACAATTTTCACCTAACCTCAAACACCAGAAGTAAACATGAAATCGAAAATTCTAGGCTCTTACTGCAAAGCAATTCACAATTAGGATTCATAAATTGACAACTATATTTTTTCAGTAAATGCACCCCAATACTGTTTAAGTGACATTTACGACATTGCAAAAAATTTATAACCTCAAAAATCCCTAAATCCTTACCAAAAAGGGGAAAAAAATTAGGATCTATTTTAATTTGTCTATTGAACAGTAGTAGTTATAGTTAGCAACATATCTCAGAATCATTATGAGTAAGCATGCTTACTCTGAATTGTTACTTAACGTCATCATTTTTACATAACTTCCAAAAACACCACAAGTTAACGTAAAAATTGAGAATTTTTGGCCCTTAGTGCAAGGTAATAAAGGATAAGGATCTATAAAAAGACATTCGTATTTGCTATTGTTGAAGTAACCCAAACTTTTTAGTGATATTTATAACACTGTAAAAATGTTATAACCTTAAAATCTCAGAAATATTTACCGCACGAAAACGCACAAAATTAATTGAAATTCGTCAATGAAAAGGCTTTACGAGTAGTTTGCCAAGTATCTTAGAGTTTGCAATAAGAATCTTGCCTCTAAATTGCGTCATAATTTTCACCTAACCTTTAATAACACCAAAAATGAGCATTATTATGTCAAATTACATGAATAAAGGACAAAGTTACAAACTACAAGTATTATGAAAATTAAATGTACATTGTCTACTGCCAAAGTATTCCAGGTAATATTTAAGGGACATGCATAAAAAAGTTTCTGTTCTAAAAAATTACAGAAATCTCTTTTAAATGGCAAAAAAGCATGAGACATTTATCAAATATAAATTCCACATCGTACCGAGTCCATCACGTCAGAATTTTTACATTTAATATCACGAATTGAAACCAACATATGAAAAGCAAAACACAGCCCTTTGAGATTAAAATTTACAATAAGAGATCGTTTTCTATGTATATATGTTTTTAAACATGTCATAGTAGCGAAGAATTCTCTAAATCACCATCCGAGCGGCATTAATTACTTTATGAAGAATTTCTAACCTCGAAAAAAAATCCAAATCATTTTACGAAGAAAACCACATGCTTTATTAAAGCTTTTTAATTAAGTCTGTCTCTGGCGTAGTCTTTCACGTAATTGCAAGTTTGAATAAAAACTGGCGTTACAATCAATGTATCATATTAAAAAGCCATAAAAAAATACAAGTTAACATCATATTGAACGAACATAGCAGAATATTGAGATACCGTATGGTTTTACAGTTTAAAAATAAATATACTCCTGGTTTTTGTACAATATATACATATAAAATTAGTATTTTTTCGCTTGAGTAGCGAGTTTTATCATCTTCAAATAATCTTCGAATGGACTTTCTTTTGTGTACAATATTTGTGTCCCTTTTCATCATACAACAATAGTCAGCTAACATTTTCTCATCCCAAACACCTTGAAATCTCTCTTCAAAGCTTTTCAGATCCTGGTGAAATCTTTTTGGTGTTATTCAAGGTTAGGTCAAAATTATGACGCAATTTAAAGGCAAGATTCTTATTGAAAACTCTAAGATACTTGGCAAACTACTCGTGAAGCCTTTTCATTGATGAATTTCAATTAATTTTGTGCGTTTTCGTGCGGTAAATATTTCTGAGATTTTGAGGTTATAACATTTTTACAGTGTTATAAATATCACTAAAAAGTTTGGGTTCCTTCAACAATAGCAAATACGAATGTCTTTTTATAGATCCTTATCGTTTATTACCTTGCACTAAGGGCCAAAAATTCTCAATTTTTATGTTAACTTGTGGTGTTTTTGGAGG
>JAPYYV010006563.1:0-14191 GCA_030522625.1 Copidosoma aretas | reverse complement strand
CCACGGTGGCCACACAACCCGCCCCCCCCCCCCACACATTTCTCTATTATTCTAAATATTTGTTGCCCCCCCGCCCTCGGATCCCCCCACAGATGCCCCACATTTACTACGTTCCCCACCACAGCTCTCCCACTCTTACCCCCCACGCTCCCTCCCCACGCCATCCACGAAATCACGTGAAATTCTTTCGTTTTATCCCTTATTATAAACATTTTTGGTCCACCCACAGCCTCCCGCACCTCTTTGCCCCTTTCACTACCCACCTCGTCTTACGCTCCTACCCACCCATTCACTTTAACATATTTTATTTATCTCCTTACCATAAACATTCTTAGTATCCCCGCAGCCCCTTCACAAATCCCCATGCAAACATGTTAAATCTTTTTTCTAATATTATTATTCTTGTAAATTTCTAGCGTGGCCCAGAGTGCACCACGTGGAGGTAGACTTACTATGCATTCCATGTGTATTTGTGCGTGTGTCTATGTGTACACGTATACATGAAAAAGTGCTAGCATTGTAATGAAATTTTTGGCGGGTAAAGAATGAGTCATAAGTGTTGTGCTATCATTCTTTTAAATAAAATGAAGCATGATACAGTATTTCATCCAACTTCTTTAAAAACTTCATTCCAAACTATATTTGTTATTTCCTGGGAATTTAATAATTCACTTTGTATAAAAATATTTTTAGGATTCTTACATCTACATGATGCAACGTACAATTGAATGTGTGAGAACAATGGCATTTTCAATATAAACCTAATCCATCAAAACTTTGACTCTTAAACTTATTTATAGTCATATAAAAAGCTAAATGCAAGGGAAATTATTTTTTGTATAAAATAAAAGGTAACAAAGATAAAGTTCCCGTGTTCACAGTAATTCTTGAAATAAATACTCTGTTCCAATTTTTCAACCAGCTATAACTTAGAAACAAGATTGTATTTATATAATTTTGTTATTTTTAGTCGTGTTTCATTACACAAACCATCTGAAATACATAAAGTTCGAATCAACATTACAATGACATTGATTTTCAGATTAAGTTTATGGTGTGGGAAACCTTCTCGAATAGAGTTCAAACATTCCATTGGAAAAACAATGTGTATATTATCATCAGTCATATAAAATCCCTTATAGGTAACATTATCTACACTATAATTAGTGACAGTTTTTCCTTTCATGTTGTTCAAAAAATTATTATTAAAAAAATATGTGAATTCATTATGTGATGTTTAAATAACATTATTTATCGAAAAATCATCAACATTATTAGAAATTTGTAAACAATCATCATTTGATCTCCATTTTTTTGTAATTTTAAAAGAACTTATCTTTCCTTCTCATACTTTTATTAGTAACAAAGAAAAAATTTCATCAATTGAACGCAAAATTTTTTAATCTCAAAATTTTGAAATGTAACCACAAATAAGAAAATTTTATGGTTTCTTTAACTATAGAAATTTTAATTAAACTCCCGTACAACATCTTGGTCTATTATTCAATATTTAATATATAGAACGCGGCTTCTATACTCGATTTTTTGAATAGAATTATTTTTAAGCATGTGTGTGTGCAATTACATTGCACCCACACATGCATACACATTGACTTCATACCAAGCAAGTTCAAGTCTCTGTTGAAATTCATACTTGGTGCCTGCCTTGATAAAAGTTTAATTAAATTTGAATGAATTTTGGCATAGGATTGAAATAAAAATGGCAATTGTCACACGCTATATTAATCTCGCCCTCGCAGTTATATACGCGTATCAGTGCAAGTGTTAGACATGTTCGTATGTAGCTAGATCGCCAGCGGGCTGCACTGACGAGTCCCAGCTAGCGGTCGAGGACGAAACGAATCCCCACCTTTTTCTCCTATCTTCCAAATTTTCCCTTTCCTACACTTCGCGCTCTTTATTAACGGAGGCGCCAAGTATGAATTTTAACAGAGGCTTGAACTTGCTTGGTATGAAGTCAATGCGAATGCATGTGTGGAGGCAATGTAATTGCACACACACGCGCTTAAAAATAATTCTGTTTAAAAAATCGAGTATAGAAGCCGCATTCTATATATTAAATATGGTAATTTTTTTTTCATTTCTTACTATAGGAAGAGTTTGACGCAAATCTCCACTAAGAATCATTAATTTACAACCAAACGGTACATTATTATTTGATAAATCACGTGAAGTGCGATCAACAATCTCTAATGCTTTCTTAAGTATCATTGACGCTTCGTCACAAATAATAACATCGGCGTTATTTAATTTACTTTTATTGGATTGCAATTATAAAATAACAGTTTCAATTATACTTATATCTAAGGGTAATTTAAACGTTCTATGACATGTCATCCCTTTAAAAAGTAAACTATAAGCTATGCCTGTTCATGCGACAAAATTTGGTTACCAATAGATAGGAAATAATAAATTGAAATTTTGCACATAAAGATTTTATTTGATCTTCCAGGACCATCTACAAAAAAGATTTTGTTTTTAGAACTAATAACTTCTTATAAAATTACTCTTTGATCTGGATTTAATTAAGAAGAAAAATTTGTGAAAAGCTTTTCATTGGTTGCTTGCTTTTTCCTCTTCTTTAAAAACTTTGTTTATGAAAGATTTACATCCTGGGAGTCGAAAGTCCTTACACTATAAGTTATCCTTATTAAAAATTTCATTAAGATGTGATAGACCTTTATCGTCACTATTACAAGTAAAATCTTCAATGAAATGCTTTTTAAATTCATTCTAAATTATATCTCCTTGAACATTGTCTGACATAGGAAACCACGCAAAAAATCTTCTTAATTGAAAAGGTAACGTAACTATACAAGCATCTAGAACAATTTTATCAATTTGCGAATCGTGATCAACGAGACCCATATGTATGGCCCCTTATTCAGAACTAATAAACTTTACACAATTGATTGTTTTCATGCCATCAAAAGATATTTTGCCTATAACTTTTTTCAGTATGAGTTTTAAATAAAATCTTCCTTGATCTTTTGGTGACACAATATTTAATCTACCAATTGCTGCATTTTTTTATTTATTTGCTCTTTATCCAATTTTTTGTTTGATAAACCAAGCTGTGAAGGGCGTTTTCCAATCAATAACAGCTTTATCAAATTTTTTTACATCAAAAATTATTTTTTGTTCATTTTCAATATGCACAGGTAAATGAAACACTAAATGACTTCCATCACAAAGAGGAAATTCTTGTATTCGCTCTGCTGCCTCCATTGGACCTAAGTAACGGTCATCAATGTACAGGGAAATTTCATCGTGTATTTCATAATCGTTTTTTTCTTTGATAAGTTTACAAAATGCTCTATCACTGCCTTTATGAGTATGATCAAATATATACTTTATGCTTTGGATCGAAGCACAACATTCTACATTTATATGGCGATTACCAGTACTTTTTTTCAGTCTATGAATATGATTTTCATGAACATTATTGCTTCTTTTATATTCAGGATAACCATTTTTAGTTATTTTTGTTTCTGATGAAAATCATATTAAAAATTTTTTTGTACATGTTCTACTGTCTTTATCAAAACAAGGAGTTTTTGAATGAGGTCCAAGGATCATGTTTTATAACCAATTTTTTTAATATCTTATTTACTACTGGAATTTAAGCAGAAATGTATTTATCAATTTCATTTAATGATAAAAGCTTATTACTGTGATTAAGTGTAATTGACAAGTGTGTATGAGGCAAGCCTCTTTTTTGAAATTCTATTGTGTAAACGTAAGATCAAACATTACCAAAAATGTCATCCAAAATTAATATGAACTATGTTTGAAATAATCATACAGTTATATTAGGACAGTAGATTGGAGTTGTAGGTCTTAAAAAACCTTTTAAAACTTCTTTCAACTTTTTCATTTAGGATTTCAAGTGACAGTTATAAATAAATTTGCTTTACCAGATTTTCTCATTATTGCCATAGCATTCGGGTAATGTTATTGCATATATCTATGTACACCGGCGTAAGTTGATGGTAAAATGAAGAAGCTACCAATTTTGTGTTTGTGTTCAAAATTATGAGAAACATTTGATGCACTATTTGATATAGGATATATCATATATCAAATAGTGTATCGAATGTTCCTCATAATTTTAAACACAAACAAAAAATCTAACAAGCCTTGACAACATTCAACCTACAAAATTTTTTTGATTTTATCTAAAAAAATTCATTCTATTACTCTCAATCATGATATAGGCGAGCAAAAAAAATTGCTGCGTTAAGCTACCGCCATAGAGTAGAGGACTAAAATTCATAGAATTGTGTCTGTAAGATAGCCTATACAAATAATATTGTAAAAAAAAAAGTTCTCCTTCATATTTTATGGATGTTTATTGCCGTCAGATCTTCAGCCTAAATCTCCTGACGGAAACATTATTGGAAATACCACTGGATCTAAAAACTGTGATAATGTGTTCAGATAAGTATGTGATAGTACATTTTCTGCTTTATCATAAGAATAAACGCATAAATTAGAATTTTCTGTTGTTCCAGAATTTAATACAAAAATAGCACTACAATCTCATATTGAAGATTGGATATATTATTTTACATTTTGATCTGTGTTACGCAATGGGATATTGTTAGTGTTAGCGATTTGACAAAAAATTATAGTCTTTGCGATCTGATTTTTGAGAAAGAATTTAAGTTAAAATAACAATATGTTTTTCTACTGCATCAAAATCATCAAATATATACAATTGACTATATAAATACTTTTCTTCTTTTCATGTTTTACATTTGGATTAAATGTATCAAATCAAAACAAATTGTTGTAGTATCGCATA
Source organism: Copidosoma aretas (assembly GCA_030522625.1). Lineage (NCBI taxonomy): Eukaryota > Metazoa > Arthropoda > Insecta > Hymenoptera > Encyrtidae > Copidosoma > Copidosoma aretas. Next base: position 9,363 of record JAPYYV010006563.1, on the reverse strand, counting down.
AAATATCTAAAGTTTTCATCATTCTCTGGTAAATTCTTTAAATTTTTATAATATTTTGTCGTTGGAGGATAAACATTTTTTTCCAAAAATGGCAAAACAAAAAGAACAATTATAATAATTATTATCCATTTTTTCTAAAAAATTAACGTGTTTGCCATTAATATCTAAATATTTAGTTTTACTATGAAGTTTTATTGTAAATTTATCAAATCAATTCATTAACATCATAGTTTGTCAAGTCAATTACATTATGATGGCTTGAATCAAATGGATCACTAAATAACAAATTTAATTTGAAATCACTGTCTGGGTTACCGAAATTAAGAAGTTTATTTTTACTAGCAGTTTTTACTGTCACATGTATGTTATAAATATTTAAGAAACTTTTAATTTCAAAATCAATTACATATACACCATTTTTAGACATGTAACGCTGATAGTGAAATTGGTTTTCACAATCCTCATAATATTGATTACAAACAAGAAAATTTTTATAGTCATTACAGTTATCTCTGACGTCTTCTCTATATGCATTCTTATGTTTATATAAAAATGTTAAGAATTATATAAAAAATATAACAATGACCTAAATAAACAATTACCATTAACAAAGATATTAAATTTTAGTTCACTCATGCTAACCTCTAATGGGTCTTGATTTTTAAAACTGGAATTAAGGATTTACACATAAGACAAGGACTATTTTAAAGAAAAAATTCTCAGCTTTTAGAAGGTACCTTAAAAAATGTAGGTGTCCGTGGAAAAATTGGAGATATTCCGTAGAATATTGATTAAGTAATAGTATTAAGCATTGGCTTAACATACTTCTGTAAGTATAGATAATTGTGCCTACATAATGCATACATCATGTATAAATGTATACTAATGTGTACAGCAGACGACAAAAGTAATACGAACTAACACAATTTTTTTGGATTGGTACTTACTGCTCGCTGGAGTTCCCTTAATGAGTATTTATATATGTCTATTGGGTTGCAAGATATTTCATTGTACTACATATTAACTATTTAAATAAGACCTGTCATAAATGTACCATTTTAAAACTCACATTTAATCTTAATTTTATCTTCAACAAACAATTTTTTTGATGCAATCTGATGATTAGCGTTTATAAAATATTATTCTAAAATTTCAGCTTATTAAATGTACAATTCTTTGCATGTAAGCTAATTGAGCAACCTTAGCTTTGCTCTCAGTGCTGACAGTCTTACACGGCATAAGTCCCGTTGCTGCGCAGGCTTATCATCTTATCGTATTATTAAGGACGAAAAAATATGCCATGTTGTCATGCAAGGCAAGTGGAAAAAAAAGAATCACATCCACCTAAGTGTACAGGCAATATTAAAAAAGAACCAGAATATTTGTTTAAAATGACATGAAGTTTTTATTAGCACAGAAAACTTTTTCGACACTTATCAAATACAGGGGGGTGGGCGCGCGGAGCGCGCAGGGGAACAAAGCCCCACTAGTATGTATATATCGTGAATTTCATGTCAAGTGGCCACCTAAATCTCTTAGAAACAGGTAATTTTTTTTCACCAAACTTTGCACAAATTAATTATCTTTATTATGTGCACTTTCATCTCAAAGTTTTTTCAGAACTACTTTTTTTTGTTTCCAAATGGCGGACCAAAATTTTTTTTAAAACGTGGTTTTTTCATATATTGTCCAGGTATATCGCCATTAATTAAAAAAAAATTATAAACACGAAATTATAATTATGTTAGATATTTCTGACATTACTAGCAATCAACATTACGCTAAAATTCTATATTTCAAAATATTCGTCTGCTGTTGCGCAAGCAAATGCCATCTGAGGTTGCTATTCGTATTGTTACTGTTAAAAGCAAAAAAAAAAACTTATTTAAAACTCCAATTGAGTAAATAGTGTCTTTAGTGTTGGTTGGTTGTGGGTGATTGGTGGCCGTCCTGTAGTCTGTCTTGATCCAGGGTGTTCTGTGCTGTTTACTTGCGGCTGTTGGATGGAGGTTATACTACCTTATTATTATGAGCGCGATGTCTGCTTGCGCCAAGTGTGATGGAGTTTTTGAGCCTGGCTGTTTGATTGCTGTTTGCCATACTTGCAATGACTTATTCTATGCGACTACAGCATGTGCGGATGTATCGTCGTCGGAGATGAGGGTACTTGAATTTAAAAAGAAAAAACCTATGATGCTTTACTGATACCCTGCATGCAGTGAAAATGGGGGTTTAAGCCCAACATTAGCTAAATCTGTGAAGGCACTGCAAACGTTAGTTGATAAAGTGAGTGAGGCTGTCTCAACCTTATCTGTTCTACAAACGGATGTCGCAGCCATGAAGAAGGATATAAAGAGAATAAAAACCAACCTTTCCCAAGTCGATGCCATAAAAAGCGAGATTGCCAAGGCTCAAGCTGACATATTACAAATCCAGCAATATGTTCAACAGTGAAAGAATGCAGGTCACCTAACTGGTACATCTAGTGGTCAATCTGATGGAGACACTGTCAGAGACATGTTTTAGGAGCTGCAAGACTCCTCTCGTCGCATAATGAATGTGCTTATGTTTGGTGTGTCTAAAGTCTTGGTAAATGAAAAAACAAAAGAATTGGATGAGGTAAGAAAGTTGTTCTCATCTTTTAAACTTGACACTACGCTAACATCATCAAATATTAAGAGTAGGTAAGGTAACTGAAAACAAGGCCAGGCCTAGTGTTGTCACTATGTCCAGCAGGAACGATGTAAACTCTGTGCTCAGCGGGGGGCGTAAATTACCTGAAGGATTGTCGGTGTCCATGGATTTCACTCTTAAGCAAAGACAACAATATAAGCTACTGAAGCAAGAGACCAAAGTTTTCAATGAACAGAACCCAGAAAAGATAAAAATTGTTCGATTTGTTCGTGGTGGGACTACCATACAGTTCAAAGACATCAAAAAATCAAACAAACATAATTACAAAGATACATAAAAAAACTAAGTTTTCTCACAAGTTTACCAATTATTACCAAAATATAAATGGCTTGCATACTACGTCACCCTTACTATAAAAACCATATTAATTTACTTGTTCCTCGGTCTACTGCTGTTGTACTGACTGAAACACACTTGCATTCAGCTATATTAGACTCTAAGTTGGGCCTAAATAATTACACTATATACAGGAAGGATAGATATACAGATGGTTCAACTGATGAAAGGGGTGGCATTCTGATTGCTGTCTCTAAGCTGCTTGACAGTGAACTCATCCAATGTAATACGGCTATTGATCAGTTGTTTATACATATAAAATTATCCAGTGTTACATATGCCATTGTCGCTGTTTACCTATCCTCCACTTCGTCAGTAGTTAATTATCAATGTTACTCTGACAGTGTTGAAATAATCTCTGAAACATATGTTATTGGCAGTTTTGTGTATCTGGGTGATTTTAATCTCTCAGTGATTGGAACAAAGATAGTGATCAAGTACCTAGAGACAATGATCCTCTGCTACGTGACTGTGCTGCCTGTATGGGACGTCACGTATCATACTTCGGGTTACGCCAGCTGTTGTCTATACATATTACTAAAGATTACTCATTGGACTTGCTGTTCACCAATCTACCAGCTGATTCTGTCAATGATTGTCCTCCGTTCGATGAATTGGTACCTGCTGATTTTCAGCATCCACTAACTACTTTTACTTTTGCGCCAAGTGAAATATCAATGACTGTTAATAAGTGAGTGTATTATGATTTTAGATCAGCGGATCCAGATAGATCTATTGAATGTTTGGGAGGATTTGACTGATCTACGTTGGTGTGCAATGACAATCTTGAAATAAATATAGATATATTTCATGAAACCCTGAATTCAGCTATAGATCAGTTTGTTCCCAAAAAATGCTATAGATCCAGTACTTATCCTCCTCGGTTCGCTTTGGATTTTAAGTGTCTTGTTATACAAAAAAAGAGGGTTCACAGATCTTGGATGCGGACTGGCCTACTTACTGATCGTTTACTATTTAACTAGCTTAGGGCACAATGTCTCTGCTTATCTTGGATATATTACACCCAGTATATTAATTATATTCAAACACGCATAAAGGTGATATTGAATCTTTTTGGAAATATGTAAATAGTCTTCGCAAAGTTAGTGCCCTACCGAATACGATTACATATAATGGTTTGTCAGCTTCTGATCCTACCGACCAAGCCAATCTTATCTCGCGATACTTCGATCTGTTTATAATTACAGCAATTTGCAATTTTATATAAACGAATACAATTAAAATGATGCTTGTTCACTTGACAGTATCAGCAGCTGATGTCCTCGCTGCTATTGGCGAACTAAAGATTGATGCCAGTCAGGGTCTTGACATCTGTCCGGGCTTCTACATAAGAGCTTGTGCTGTCGTACTATCCGAGCCTTGACGGCAATATTCTCGCAATCTCTACCATCAGGCCACATGCCACGAATATGGAAGGTCTCTCGTGTCATTCCAGTTTTTAAAAAAGGTGATAACATTTTCGTGAAGAATTATAGACAAATTTCAATTCTTGGCATCGTGACAAAATTATTCGATAAGATAGTTGCTAATAAGCTTTCTTCATATTTGCGTCACATTATTGTTCGTGAACAACACGGATTCATGCGTGGTCTATCAACAGTTACAAATCGAATAAGCTGTACTAATGAGATAGCTGAGGCCCTTGATGACAGTTACCAGGTTGATTCGGTGTATATAGATTTTGCCAAGGCATTCGATTGTACAAACCATACTAAGTTGAGTGAAAAATTACACCGAGTTGGCTTAGGGGGATCGTTATTAAAATGGATTTATTCCTATCTCACCGATAGGAAACAGGTTGTACAATTGGGATTCTGTCAATCTGCTCCAGAGTCCGTGGGTTCGGGTGTACCACAGGGCTCACATTTGGGACCCTTACTATTTTTGCTATATATAAAGGATCTGCGTGACTATATTCATTCGTTAAACCTACTGTTATTTGCGGATGACTATCACTGAACCATCCGATAGCTTGCTCTTACAGTCAGACTTTAATGCACTAATTACTTGAGGAGAAGCTAACGAACTAATACCGATTAATAATAAATGCTGTACAATTTTGTTTGCTCGATCAAGGAATAAAATTAACTATCAATACATTATCAGTGATGTACTCATAACAAGAGTAGATGCAAAATTAGACCTTGTTATCTTTGAATCATCTTTCGTTTTTGATAAACACTTAAATGCTGTCCTGACCAAGGCTTATAGGTCACTAGGATTCATAAAGCAAAGTTACAGGGAGTTTACTGATCTAAATATATTAATTTATCTATATAAAACACTGGTTTTCCCTCCACTCCTTTATGCATCCCAGATTTGGGGACCACATACAGTACAAGCAATCACCAGCCTTGAAAAGCTCCAGCATAAGTTCTTACGATTTTTGTCATACAAAATCAGTGCACTAATGTCTTATACTGACACGATTACTCCAATATTCAGCAGCAACATAAATTAATGGACATTAGTCATTGAAAATTATGTAGCGATTATTGCTTGATGTTTAGGATTAATTATGGTGGAATAACATGTGAGTCATTAAATAATTTATTTACACATAGGGAGGTTAATTATCAACTGTGGCAACACAGACCCATTGTGGAAAAGATATCAAGTAGAAATTATATATTTAATTCATGTGTATACTGAATGAGAAGGCTGTGAAATACTCTTCTCCCCGAATTGTTAAATATTACTTCTGTAGAAATATTAAAGAGACGTATTAAACAATTTGTATTTGCTTAGTCAGTTGCATGCGCAACAGCAGTACCTGATATGTACTATATAGTCTCATACCTATGCAATATACTTGTATGCATAGGGCTTGAGCTCGTTGATTTTCTTGAATAAATAAAGAAATATTTAAAAATGGTGGTTCCAAAATGGCGGCAAACATGATTTATTCTATTGTTCTATGTTTATTCTAACTTACTTTCTGTTGATCAGGATAAGAAAATATCTTTTTCCTACATGTAACCATGCTGAAATTTAGCACACAGCCTTGGTTCTGAAGACAAACCAATATAGTATCTTCAATATCATGGTGAATTCAATATGGCGGCCATAACAAAATGGCAGATCACCTTTTCCGTTACAACCCCCTCGACATGGGTATCGAATGAGCGGGTATGATGAGTAGAGTACAATGCGTTATGTAGCGTTATTGGCACAAAATGGCGGATTATCTTTTGTTTCGTAACCCTCTCGACATGGGATTCAAATGAAAGAGCATAATGGGTAGATTACGGTAAGCTATAAAATACCATCTAAAATGTAAAAAATATTTGACAGAAATGATAAATGTTAAAATTGCGGATCTACAATTGTGGAAAATTTAGATTTTTGTTTTTCTTATATCATATTTGTTTTAACTTTTTTTATGGTGATTAGGACAAAAATAATATATTTTAAAACCCCATTTTTCCCTTCTATTAAGATTTAGATATTGTTATTAATTATGCTATTGTTAGCTGTGAGGAGAGTGGAGTCAGTGAAGTCTAAAAAGGTTATGTTTTTGTTATCATGTGTACTATACTAATATTGTCATTCCCAAACCGTCTGCGAAGAAGATCAAGTTAAAATTATTCATTAAATATCTACCTTATTCATTGAAACAGAAGTATTGACGCACATTGATAACCCTTTTATTGAGTAATACTTTAACGAAAATCATTGACGTAGTTTGAAATGTACTATCTATATGTACTATTTCTGACGTCATTTGTCCCAAACAATTGGATTCTGATATTTATCGCAACAGTTAATTTTGTAAAACCTAGTTTCGATAAATTATTCTAACAATTTAAAAACTAACTGCATAGTAAAATTCAGCGTTTCCAAAACCTATCAAAAAATTATTGTCATGTATGTATTTTCATTTTCTTCTTATCGACTTAAATAGCTGTAGTAAAAATAAAAAAAATATTTATTAATTTATTTGTCCATCATAAAACATAAATCAAGTACATAAAATCACAATTCCAGGTTAATTTTTTGGAGTAGAATTTTAGAGTAACTTCATTGTACGAGAAGAGTTAATAATTTATCAATTTATCTAAATGAATAGTTAGGATGAATTATTTTGCAAAACTAATAGTAAATTTATATCTAGCATTATGACAAGCCCTTTCAACGACAGCTGGGTTATATAAGTCGTGGCTAAAAATAGTATGATACAAATAGATTGAGAAAATCAACCAAAAAAAGATTTTTTAAATAAATTATTTATTTATTGAACTACACAACAGACAAAAGTCTTATTTCTTTAAATAAAACGTACATCTGGCTTTAAGTACAAGCTGCGGAAGCTTAGATTGGTGTATTAACCTTTTCTCATAGTATTATACCAGAAACATTATGTAGTTTACTGTACTTTACCTGCAATGCCCTTTTATTCGATGTCAAAATCATTATAGTACAAAACAAAAAGATAACCTACCAATTTGCGTACGCTATCATACTTAATTTGAAGATAGGCATACAGGTTAACGTAATCTCGCCATTATACTCTTTTATTTGATACACATTTCAAGAGGGTTGCAAAACTAAAGATAATCAGCCATTTCGTGTCGACTGCCATCTTATTTGTTGAATAACGCTACGTAACGCAATATATTCTACTCATCATACCCGCTCGTTCGATACCCATGTCGAGGGGGTTGTAACAGAAAAGGTGATCTGCCATTTTGTTATGGTCGCCATATCAAATTCACCATGATATTGAGAGAACTATATTGTATTGTCTTCAGAGCCAAGGCTGTGTGCTAAATTTCAGGCTAGTGAGATGTAGGGAAAAGATATTTTTTCATCTTAAGTTAGAATAAACATTATAAAAAAATAGAATAAATCATGTTTGCCGCCATTTTGGAACCACGATTTTTAAGTATAGAATTTTAGCGTAATGTTAATTTCTAGTAATGTCAAAAACATCCAACAAAATTATAATTTCTAGTTTATCATTGTTTTTTGTTTTTACTTAATGACAATATACCTGGAGAATACATGAAAAAACCACGTTTTTTGAGAAATTTTGGTCCGCTATGTTGAAACAAAAAATAAGTGATTCTGAAAAAATTTGAGATGAAAGTACACATGATAAAGATAATCTGTGCAAAGTTTGGTGAGAAAAGAATACCCGCTTCTGAGATATTAAGGTGGCCCCCTTGACATGGAATGCACGATTAAATATATATATATATATATACATAGCACTTGATAATGAGACACGGTGTATATATATAGTGATAAAGACTACAAATCTTCCGCCCCCCTCACCGCTCCTCAGCCCCCCCCCCCCCTCAAATCACGGGTAAATTCGTTATATTTTTACGTGTTTTGAGTGATCGTCTTTTGTTTGTGCCCCTCCTCAACCCCCCTCACCGCCGCCATCACTGCTTCTCAGGCCACCCCTAAAAAATTCAATCTTTTTCTCCGTTAATTCACGTAAAAATCATTTTTTTTATTTTTCGCTAGCCCCTTTTTTACTCCCTGTCAACCACCCCTCTAGATCCTCGAACATTTTCCGTATTGGCGGACCCCCCCCCCCCCTCCTGCAAAAGCACTTAGAAATTTCGACCCGATGTTTATTTTTACAGACGAATATGGCCGAAGTCACCCGAAAGACACTATATCGCCGAACTCGGCCAAAAACAGCCGAGTACTTCCGATTACAAACGAAACACATCACAAAAGCCCTCTACATTGTCCAACATTGCCGAAAACAACCGGATACAGCCGAAGCCGATCCTTTACATCCACTTGGAATTTTTTATTTTTCCCGCAAAACTAATTTAATAAATAGATAGATGCAAAATAATATAGAGGACAGTTAGTGACAAGAGTTATGAAAAGATAGCGGCAGAACAGTACGATCTAGCTCAATACAAAATAAAAATACGAGGTCTCTTAACAAGTATCGACAATTTTGAATTTCTTTTTTATGTTGGTACTCATGTCCCTTACTCATGCTGACAAGGTCAGCCATTTTGAATATTTAATGAATTTTTGACAGCTGTTGTGCTAGGATGTGTTTTGACTCGTCTTCGATTTTTACCTATTCCGAAAAATGGATCAAGGAATCTGTATCAAATTTTGTGTGAAAAACCAAATAAAGTGCGCGGACGCATTCCGAATGTTGACTGTGGAATATGGTGAAGCTACCTTGGACCAAAGGAACGTTTATCGGTGGTACAAAATGTTTTCAGAGGGCCAAGAAGATGTGAACGACGAACAGCGTGCCGGACGCCCGAGCACGTCAACAACAGACGAAAACATTGATAAAGTGAAGAAAATAGTATTGGCCAATCGACG
>JAPYYV010006562.1:0-27125 GCA_030522625.1 Copidosoma aretas | reverse complement strand
TAAGAAAAAAAAAAAAAAAAAAGAAAAAAAAAAACAAAAAAAAGAAAAAAAAAAAAAAAAAAAAAAAAAAAAACCGATAAGGAGTGAGATACAGAGCAGCGCGAATCATTACACGGATATCGTCTCGGTAACCCGCGGCCAACTGTCAGGCAAATACCGTTGGGTTATGGGTTCGATCAGCCACGCTGTCGCGTTTGATTGACTTGCTTCCAACCTAATAAGATATCAAGGGGTCTACTTTTACGTACGCATCGAGATGTGGGATAGGGGGAAAGTTCATGCCCAGAGACGCGGACGGCGAGGGGCGCGCGCGATAATCGGAGGAGCTGCAGATTAATATTTCAGAGGTTGAAGCATGCGATGGAACAAGACGAGCCGGGGGAACGGCGGAGAGGCAGAGGAGAGAGAGAAGAGAGGAATCACCTGGCGATAATGGGGATGAGATGCCCGCTCGGGCTTTCGTGCACTGGAGCCGACGGCCTCGACCGAACGAACGACCTTGCTCGCGATGGTGCACGAGGGGGGGGACGTTTCGGTCATTATCTCGTTCTTTCGATTATGCGCGCTGCGCGGGGGCCTTGGGCGGGGTGGCTTGCTGTTATACAGCGGCCGGTCGGTGTCTTCGGGAGGATGAAAAAGGGGGATTCCCCGTGTGAACCGGGCGCGATTATCCGGGAAACCGAGAGGAGCCCTTTTCCGAATAGAAATTTGCCGTCGCTTGCCTGACCGCCTGTACAGGTCCTGTACAGGCAAAGTTGGAGAGTTTTACACATATCTGAGTTCAGGCAGTGCGCAAGTCCTGTACTTACAGGCACTAGAGCTATTGCCTGAACTGACATTAAGTGTAGTTTAAAACCGCAATATTGATAACTTTATTTCAGTGAATTTGTAATTTAACTACATGTTATGCGTTGTACTTCTTAAATCTTAGTTATATTATGGTTTAATTAAAACTTTTTTTTCTTCAGCAGTATCATAACCTCTTCACCGCGACATTACAGTTGAGAGCTGTATGTACATAACCATATTTATATGTTCAGATTGACCGAGCTACGGCATGCCTGTACTTCAAGCATGGGATTGAGTTCAGTCACTGGACAGGAACTGCGCAAAATGACTGCACATGGTACAGGTACCCCAGTTGCTTGTACAGGAACTGTACAGTGCCTGAACTCAATTTCTGTTTGGGTCCTTTTTTTTCCAGGTGCGCGATTTTCACGACCTTGTAACGCGTGTGTGTGTGTGTGTGTGTGTGTGTGTGCGCGCGCGCGAGAAAGAGAGATAGAGAGAGTGCAGAGATTTTGAAAGTGTGTGCGTGTAATATGTATCAAAGTGATGATAACGCGGCGATAGCAGTGACGATGTTTGTGTATTACGAGAAGAGCCGATTGATCATTCGTGTATGAGAGAGAGTGTTATCATGAGTGCGATCTAGAAAGTAAGAGCAGGAGAGAGAGAGAGAGAGAGAACAGAGAGAGATATTGACAGTTGGTGATGGAAAAAAAAATATTTCGTTAAAAATAGAACGGGACACATATAGATAAGAAAAAGTGCAATAAGGAAAAGTCTTCTAATGAATGCGTATGTAATCATAGCATTTTATCTGTTGTGGAAGTGTTGGTGAGTAATATGATGGACTACGTTTAGTTAAAATGACATTTGAAATAGAAGGTGAGAGCCTACTGGGAATGTTGTAAGTTATATGTGTCATTCGTCTATCGAGAATTTTGTAACTGACCGGGAGACATACGTTCAATGGGTTTTTATACCGCATGTACCTCATTGAAGGAAGTGATTTAATGTCATTAGGAACAAATAAAAGCTTGGCTATTTAGAATCCTATGGAAGTTTCATTTGTCTATTGACTTTGAATCTTAGTAACTTTAATAAGGAATCTTCTAAGTATACAATAAAAAAAAAATTTTATCGAGCTTAGCTTTCACTTGCACCTAGTTAGAGCGTTTTATATCTCACTAGATCGACATATCTATACTCGTATACAAACACTGGAAAATGAAAATTATCCTTCTTGAAATAGTTTGTTATAATTTGTAGGCAGAATACAGTGTTCAAATCTCATAGTTAATGCAGACTTTTTCAAATTTTGATATTAGATCGTACATCGTACATCTCACACTTTAATTAATATCTGTGATATGAAGCTGAAAATGTGGGTAAGGCGGGCAAATATTACGAAAGAAATTCGAACTTGGAGCTACAAAAAACCATCCCTATAATAATTCGTTTACGAGCTTCGCACGCGGAACTGATGTTTTGACTACTAAAATCCACACAGTGGCAAAAAAAATTTCAATTTTAAATAATGCGAAGTAAAAAAACCAAGATAAGCTATTCCAATGTAAGCAGTTGCAACTTTGTTGTTGTATCAATTAAAATAGCATTACTATCCATAATATTATAGATACTAGATATATCAGGCGTGTCTCGTTACATCTTCTGTGTATTCAATGGATGATTTTTATCCCGCATACTGTAGCATGGAAAGTTTTTGATTTCTTTATCAGCATTCGAAATGCAAGAAAAGCGCCTTTGCATCTTTACTACAATATTTTTTTTCCCACCTTGGGCGTTTTTGAGTGGTTGCTGCGCCTTTGGTAAGAAATAGTATCCCAACAGTCCCTCGGGCGTTGCTTCGCAAGCGTCCCCTCGGGCCCAGGGATCACCCTGAAGAGATGCACATTATTAACAAAAACTACTATTGTTATTTCGTGACAAAAATTTTCATTAGAATATGAAAGCTACAACAATTACATCGTAAAATAATCGAATACATCGATTATTTTCTTACATATAAAAGGCTCATCAGTTGTATCGATGATTGATGAGTGAACTAAAATTATTTGCATTTTCATTTTCATATTTTATCGAAGTACCGTTGCTAATTTATTGCTTCAAAAAAGATTTCTCAAACTTGATTATGCTGCTTATTTTTTAAAACAAATATTTAATGATGTGTTTGTTCTATTTTTTGGATCCAGTAAATAAAAATTCTTAATTATTCTATTGCTTGTTTAGAAAAATGAGTTCATTGTTGAAACCATGTATTCTACTGTGTGGAAAAAAAAATTATTTTTTGTTGAACCTTCTTGAATAATTTTTTCTGCACATCTTGCCTTGATAATGTTCTTCGGTCAAGCAGGTGTTTTCCCATTTCTGAAATATTTTCAAAGATTTTTTTCCAAACAGTAGGGACCGTGTATAAAAAAAAAAAAGGTTATTCTCGATTTTAAGGAGTTAAATGACAGTAATTTTTTTTATTCTATGTCCAAAAATATAAATATGTTGGCTACGGCATAAAATAAAGGGTAAAAATAGTTCTAAGCCCTAAAAAATTTGTTTTAGCGAATCATGAGTGCTCAAACACGTTTTTAAAATTGTGATTCCTGCGCTCTGATAATTACATTGTTTCAAAAAAATTTATCAGTATACTTTATTAGAATATTGTTGTTTTAAGGAATTTTCAGAAAACGATTGAATATTAGTTTTATCATGTTTAAAAAAAAAATACAAAATTTTCATTTTTTCATCTTGAAGATTGGAAAAATATATAACTTTCACGTACATTTGTAAATTTTTTTTATGTAAAGCACTTGAATAAAAAAAATAAAAATTTGTGCCAGAAATGCTGATACAACGATTTATTTTTTAACCAAAGGTGACACATGTTTTTGACGTATTTTTGTCTGTAGAATTCGATAAAAATATTAGTTTCTTGACTTAATGCAATGATTGTTCGAAAATCAATATAACATTTATGAATAATAGTTTTTAGATTTTTAGGTTATGGCACAACAAACAGAATAATTGAAAAATACACACACAAGTAGTATTTTTTTCTGTTATACAAGATACAATAGTGAAGTTTCTTGAAACATAATAAGAATTACGTTTTTCTTTATAAAATAATTGGTTTTTAGGTTAACATTTAATAATTCTCAAAAAATTTATTGCAACACAATATTCTTACAAAATATACTTATAAGTTTTCTCAAATCGTTTTAATTATTTAAATGCGAGAAAAAAAAACCCAGAAAATCTGTGTTTTTAACGCTTGTACCACGCTAAAAAATTTTTTTTGTCCACAAGACTAATTGTTCCTTTTATTTTTTGCCCCAGCAAACACATATTTACACAAAAAATTGAACGAAATAAGAATTAGAGGCATACTGGGTCCACTATTGTTTTTAATGTACATCAATGACCACCTCTGTTTGCTGCAATCGGGGAGTTTGGTATCATATGCGGATGACACTGTATTATTGATTAAAGGTAATACTTGGAATGATGTAGAAAATAAAATAAATGAGAGCTTAGCCTTATAACATACATGATTTTCAAAAAATAAATTGACTGTCAACACTTAAAAAACTGAATATATTACTTTTACTAACTACAATAATACGCAACCAAGTTGTATCAACATGTGCATGAATGAGAATGAACTAATGAGAGTTGATGACACAAAGTACCAGGGTCTAATTATAGAAAATTATATAAAATGGGATATGTACATAAGTAAAAGAACTGCTCAGCTAAAATATCCATTATATCTATTTGCCGAATTTAAAAGAATCATGAGTATAAAATTACTAAAATGTCTCTATTATGGATTTTTAATAGTGTAGTTTCATACGACACTGTTATATGGGGCACAGCATATGATAACTCTTTAAGACCACTCTCAAGGCTACAAAATAGAATGATAAATCTGATAAATGCAAATAATGCAAAAAGCTATTCGGATATCATATTCAGACTGAATGAACAATACAAATTTAGCATTGTTAACCTGTATTATGCAACTCTCATAGAAAAATTAGAAATAAAAAACAAAATACATACCAGAAAAAAAATCGTATACCTACCGATAGTAAATTCAGAAATAGGGAAAAAAGTGCAGAATTTTTAATTTTATTTATAATCTTAATATGCCTCCTAGTCATTTAAAATTTCCTCAGGATGTTTTGAATAGTAAATTTAAGCTAACAAAAATGTTAAACGTGTATTTTTGTAAGCAGAGTTATCACACATAATTTGAATTTATTATAGTGCATTCTTTGTACGTTAAAGTAATCTTTTGGAACTATAAAGTTTTAATTTTTTTAAACATTATTTTTTTGTTTATTCCGTTGCATATATTTATTTTCTTTGCGATTAAATTTAGACCAGACCCGTGTATCTGCAGCAATACCTCCTTCGGGCAATAATTTTATTATTTTAAAAATAAAATTGTATTACTTAGAAAAATAAAAAAAAAAACCCTTTAAAAAAATCGAAAAACTTTCTAAAAACTATTACAAGGTACAATGCTTCATTTTTATTTTAAAGCCTCTGGAAGGATACGCATATTTTTACCTATAAAACATTAAAATCACTCAAATAATTTCTTATACATGATTAATCATACAGACATACATACAATTTCAAAACTAATTAATTTTATTCCAACATAATAGAAAAAATGTCGAGCATGTTTTTAAAAAATCTTTTTTTTTACTGACACAAAGCTATATCTTTGATAAAGCAAGAAATATGCGTAGTATACTTAATCTATACATAAAAATTGGTGTTATTATTGTCAGTCATAGTTTATGTCTGATTGTCTATTAATTAAAAAATGAAAAACTTTTAATGCTAAAGTATCATTCGTACTTTAATTTTTTAAGAGTTTTGTATCGTTTAAAATCATACAATATTATTTTAGTATCTAAAAGTTAACAGAAACTGGATACGCATGGCACGTTTTATAGTCACTAGATTATTTGAACAAAAGCTACGTCACTTAAATGTTTTTATCGTGAAATTCGACACTACTTCGTAAAAACATTAGATACTAATAATCGTAGTTGTAAAGTTCAACGATATTGATTTTCATACATATAATACATAATTTATTTCTTATTACAAGAAGAGGCTTTATTAAAAACTATTTGAAGATGGGATGGTGATAGGTTTTTGAAGCAACGATGCTACGTTTGAATACAATAATATCATAGATCATTTAAATATGGTACAATCAAATTCATGGCCACGGCTATGTCAGTCAATTATATAGATATGCCGTTTATGGACTTAAAACAAGTGACTTAATTTATGAAAAACACTATGCATGCATGTAATGCACGACCAGTGTATAAATTGCCAGTGCAAATAGTGTAATTTAAATTATAGGATTTCATTCTGGGATAATTTGTATATTTAGATAATTTGTATATCCAAAAAGTTTCTTAGTAATATTTCGTCACTAAACGTCCAATAAAAAATGTATATGCTACAAAACGATTTTTTGGTTTTTTGCATAAGATCTACAACTTATATGTTTAATATTCTGTTTAAAAATGTCATGTAAAAAAAAAAATCTGTTTTTTTTTTTTTTTTTACTTGGAGCACTGACGTAAAAATGCTGGCAAAACTTTACTCTCTGATAAATTGTTTGAATGCAAACCACTAACTTTAGACTTTAAACCGGAGTTATGTATAAAATTTGAGCCCATTCGGATGGTAACTACGTGTATTAGTCGAAAAGCTTGATCACGTGCATACATACACCATAAAACCTAATACCATCCATAAATTGAGTTAAAAATTTGTTTTTCATCGAAAGTAGGCGATTTGTAAGTGGTTAAACTTTTTACTCTGACAAAAAATAAGACACTCCCATAAACTGGTCGTGCCTAAAAAATTCATGGTTTCCTGCACTACAATATTACTATCCCGTAAGTTATAGCAACCATCATGCATGTAATGTAATAAAATACACATCTCTTACCGCGACGGTATATTACATTGAACACCGTGTATTTGCTTACAAAATATGGTCGAACGAAAAAAATAAATAAATAAAAAAAAGAAACGAAAAAAATATAAATGCTGCAATTTGCAGGCGAGCGTATTATGATAATTCCCTCGCGTAATGTCTACCCGATCGGATCGATACAATTTGCCACGAATAAGGTGATTACGGCAATTTCTAAGCGCTCTTTAATTAAGTATAAACGAGATCCAAGCGCATCGGCTGCACCGCGTTCACCTCGTGCGGCTATCCCCCTATTTGTCTTTTTATTCCGTTTTGAGAGAAAAAAACTATTTTTGCTCTTTTCTCAAAATACACCTCAAAACAAGACGAAATTGTCCAATTTGCAAGCAGCGATCATCTTGTCAAAGTCTCGAGAGCACGAGGCGCGGCGCCCGAGGGCAATGGATAACATGTAGGTATACCTCCTCTCTCTCAATAATCTGCAAAATCAGAGCGACCCGAAGAAAAAAAGAGCACGACCGAAAGTCGGGGGAAAAAGCGCAATCAATGCATAATACAACGTCGATGCAGCCACGCTGCGCGGGCGATCTTTTGTCGGTTCGTCCGTTCGTTTCCCTACGCTTGGCTGAAAACGTCTATTTAACAATTAAGAGTTTAAGCTTCGGAATAAGATATTCCGTATCCATAATCTTAAGGACTTTGTTGAGGGACGTTGAAAGACGATACAAACTCGAAAAATCCCTTGTTTGTATTGTTTAGCTTCCTCATAAAGAGAGCTTTGTTTCGGGCGAAAGAAAAATTTTCGTAAAACATATTAGAAATTTTTTTTATGGTGTGGGCGATCAAAATAAGTCATTTGTAGAAAATGTCTGTCTGTATGTGTGTGTGGGTGTGTGTGTAACTGTGTGTGTAATCAGTCATATCTTAGGAACCCGTCGACAGATTTCAATGATCCAGGGCTTAAAATTTTCGTTTTTTTATCCTCTTGGCAACTCGGAAAAAAAAATTAAGTTTCATATCCTATTAAGGTTGTTACAACGATTTTTTGATTTTCGTTTAACGGTTTCTTGCAATTATGCTGATGTCATGATGTAATTTCAAATTTTTAAATTAGATGAGTAATATGAAGCATGAAAATAGCTTTATTTTCTATTTTGAATCGGTTGAATCTGATTAGTTTTTTGGTGAGTGCTGAAACGGGGTTTTGCCTCGTCCATACGCCGATTATCCGATTTATTGTTTAAACCTTGTGGTATAACTGTTACGGATCAATCGAGCCTGTATTTTTGTGTGAAATTTGCGTGGGTCTTCTCGCTTGTATACGCATGTACAGCGAAGATGAGAGAAATACGTTAGAATGTGAATAACAAGCGTTATATGTCGTTATACAAGGTTGTGTTTCTCCGCCGAAGACGCCCCCGATCCGTCAATTTTGAAGTAGTTCTCATCCCTCGGCGCGAAGCTGATTTTGTCAGCTACAATAACCGGTATATTGACGTTTCTCAATTTAGTCGCACGAACAGTAGCAGAATCCGTAGAAACCTAGTGCAATGGCAGAATTTGGAGATGCACGATGAAAATAGCACAATCGAAGTCGATCAACGCGCTCATCGTGAAAAAGAAGGTACATAAAACGAATAAGCCCGGAGCGATAGAGAGAGGCCCGACCCCACCGGTCAGCGACAATGCACTTGCACCGGCCTTTGGCCCCCCAACCGAGCGCACACCGTTGCGGAGGAGGGGAAGGGCCGGAGGGGGCGATATGGATAATCAGTCCCGAGGCGCGCGAGACGGGCCGTTTAAAAATATATCACCCTCGAGCGGCGGGGGAGTAGCAGCGCCCGCGGGGAGGCGACGCCGACGCATACTCTCGCCGGCGCACCCAGGATCTTTGGCGATCTCGGCCGTTCGCTTCCGGGATGGGAGAAGACGGGGCGCGCGCGCGGTGCCCCGGCGCGTGTATTCGCGCTGGCGCGGGGCCAAGCGGCGGTAGGGTGCTAGCTGGTTCGCTCGCGTCGGCCCTTTGGCGGCGCGTCATACTTTGCGCCCGCGCGGTGGGTCGTTTTTTTTGATTTTCGATTTCTCTTCTCGCGCGGGATGAACGCTCGGGTTTTCCATGCCTTTCGACGATCCCAATAATAGTAAATAACGGAGTGATCCTTGTAGAACTGAACTATGGCATGGAGTGAATAGCACATGATCAATTTTTCACAAACATCGTGAGCGAAGAAACACGCCAAAGGCTCGCCATTGTCCATATGTTCCAAACCAAACCTCGAAGTTTACCTATGAAGTTGCAAAACTAAGTACAGTACGATGATACATTGTAACGCGACTCGTAAAAACTCACGCGAAACCGCACGCGCGTCACACAGCAGTATACCTATAATACTCGTCAAATCCTTATTTATGATAATCGAACGACGCTTCATTCGACTTTACGAGAGGCCGGGGCAAAAAGTTCGTTTCGCAAACCAAGCCATGCTTCTGGCTTCGACGCCAAACTCTCGACCCGTACTTTGTTTATTATAATTACAAACCGCGTCAGAGTTAACAATCGAGGAGAAAAAGAGGAGGAAAAAAGAACAAAACAATCATCCTAAGAGGCGCGAAATATTGCGCACCCACCTTTTTTCGCGCCCGAGCGGGAGGGGGGAACAGTGGAACACGCGACCGTGAAATCACCCCGGCCGGCCCGAACATGAACCGCGCGTGGCGACGAAAAAGGGCTCGGCCGAAAATCGCCGGGAAACGGGCCGTTCGTTCGCATTTGTTTCCCGCCCCACGCCCTGCGCCGATGTTGTGTACGCCCGCCGGCGTTGGTATTCGCACGCGACGACGCGCCCTGTACGAAATATTCCGTGCAGGTGTCGAATCAGCGCGCGCCTATCACGTGCAGACGGCCTATTAGACGAACGGAGTGGGCGGCTGGAAGGTTGTACCAGTGATGGCCAGCGGTAAATCACGGCATCTGCAGCTGTATAACATATTGTACGACCCGTCTCTGCAAACTCAAAGTCCGCCGAAGCGGAATGGGAATCGTCGTCTTGGGTATGACGTAAGTGTACGCGATGATGTGAGACGCGTTAGTCCGCGTTGGTCGGGCCATGGAGCGCGATATTGTCATGCGCGATATTGTTCCAACGTGCCGACGGTCCAATGACGTTTGCTGCCTGCGTTTTGGATGTTAGGCTTTTGCACGTTGGGAACTTTGAATTCATTCGCTTAGGGTTGGAACAGTGTGCTCGATTCACTGTAAATTTGAAGACGCGATTGCGATCGGATCGAACATTTGGCTGTCTTGTACCCCAATGATGTGACATCGGCTTTGGGGATGTTCGATTTTTCGTGAATTTCAATTAGATTGTGAACACAAATATTTGTACGCTTAGTACAGGGATTTTTCTTAACCGTGGCAGCTGACAATCGTTGAATCCGTACTAATTGAACTTCTTTACGAATAAAAGTGCTCTAACCACTTGGAAAAATGTATGCGCTAAGGGAAAAAATCTTACCAGTCAGCGCAGGTAGGGTTTGAGTTTCGGCAGAAAATGAACGTATTCTTATTCATCAGGTCTACAAGCACAGGTACTTAGATTGTCGAAAACATTGGACGCGTATTTTTTCTTTTTTTTGAAATTAACAAAAACTGAGGAATACAGTGTTCATCCAAACTTAGAAGTAGGGGTCGTGTGACGCAATTCCGCGAAAAACAATGTAAGAAATTCATGCATATCCTACGACGCCACATCGTCATTCGGGAAACTTTTTTTCAACTTAGTTTTTGGGCACGTGAAACAAGAAAAAATACTCGTCAAACGTCTCAACAATCAAGTTGATGAACCTAATTCTAAGATTCGTTATTTTTTTCGAAAAACCATTCACCGACTATAAGATGATGAATGATCAGTCATTGATTATCGATCCAGGGAAACGATAGAATCCGAAATCGAAATCGGGCTCAACGACACGCCCGTTCGACGCCAAGTCCCTTTCCGACAGGATTCGATCGATCCCATGATTATTTAAAACATTAAAATTATCCCATCGTGCGAACTCGCCCATACGCCGAAATTCGGTGGGACACTGCACACCTCTTCTTTGGCCCCGGCAGATCACAATACGTATACTCACCGAGGGGCATTGCGAAACTCGGATAAGTCGTCGCCCGAAATTTCGCAACACCCTCCGTCCCGCTACTCCGGCTATCCTCTCTTCCTCCGCACGCGAGGCGCGATGGGATTGCGAAAGCCAGAGCCCAACGAATTTTCGGCCGAGTGGCATCAGGAAGCTCCTGCGCTGCAGCGGCTTCGGCGAAATGAATCGCGCCAATTGCTCCCCCTCCCGATCCGAGTAATTGTAAGTTCTAATCGAGTCGCGGTGTTACGTGACGGAGCACCTTCTATACACGCGACGTGAACACGCGTGCCCAGGACTGTGTTCTGACGATCCGATGCTCTCGCGGGAGCAGCGCGGGCTTGCGCAATGCGTTAGATCAGCTGACGGTGGCTCATTGCGCTCGCACGGGCCTTTTGCGTGACGGCGGGGTATACACGCGGTCCAGGATTCGAGAGAAGCTGCGGGAGATCTGCTTTGAAATTTTCATTTTCCCGCATGCGTGTGGAGCGCCTTTCGTTGTTTAGCGGAGGTTCTTATCTTGTTTACAGGGAGAAAAATTGAGAGGGAGTGACATGGGTGGTCGATAAGGTGGAGTTTATGCAAAAACAGATTTTTTTGCAGAAAAGGTAAAACTTGATGTCTGAGTGGTTGATTTGGCGTGATGCTCTAATACGTATGTTTTAAAATTGTGTGCTGTTATTTTGATGTACTCATATCATTTTTAAAATAGATTGAGACAATACGTGTTTCAAACTTTCTATTGAGATACGACGTTATAAGAACAAAATTAGGGTTACAACGTTCTAGAAAAAGTATGGAGACACTAAGCTTTTGAAAAAATTCTGAGATACGCAGTTTTTGAATAATTTTTGAGATACGCTTTTAAAAAATTCCTAGGATGCGTTTTTTAAAAGAAATTTTGAGATAAGGGTTTTTTGAACATAAATTTTGTGTTATGATATTTTTTAACAAATTTTGAGATAAGAAGTTTTTAAAATTTTTTGAGTTAATTTATCCAAAAAGTTTTGAGATACTTTTGAAAAAATTCTTGAGTTTTGTCGTTGTAGAAAATATTTATGAGATACGTTTTTCAAATGCAATCTTGAGATACGAAGTTATTAAAAAAAAATTTAGGGTTACAACGTTCTAGAAAAGTATGGAGACACTAAGTTTTTAAAACAATTTTGAGATGCGACGTTTTTGAAAAAGTTTTGAGATGCGTTTTTGAAAAATTTCCGATACGTATTTCAAATAAAATCTTGATAAATGACGTTTTCTGAATAAAAGTTTTGGGTTACAATATTTTTGAAAAAATGTTGAGATAGGAAGTTTTTTAAAAATTATGATGTTTTTAAAAAAAATTTTTTGGGATGATTTTAAAAAAATTCTTAAGTTACGTAGTTTTAGAAAAAAATTTTGAGATAGGAAGTTTTTGAAATAATTTTGACAAAAAGTTTTGAGATAATTTTTTACAAACTTCTTGAGATACAATGTTTTAGACAAAGTTTTTGAGACTCAGTATTTCGAAGTGTTGTGAACGAGCAATGATCATTGAAAAAAAATTTGACTGTTAAATCGAACAGATGGAGAACAACTGAGGGTGGTGACAGTCACGTCATAAGTTTGTTTTCGCGATGAAAACCTCTGTTTTGCAGCGTGTGACTATCATACATTTTTTTTCTATTCCAGCCCACTTATCATCCCACATTTACGGGAACAATAAAATGAAGGTGTTCATAAAAATTGCTAATGTTTTCACCATTCGTACTCAGCAACTTCAAATATACTTGCATCCATCCATTTTCCTCTCATCAATCCCACCACACTTCTGACTGGTGACCTGACACCCAGAAAAGTATACTAAAGAAAATAAGCTGATCGGAGCTTTTCTGCCGGAAAAATTAGTATCACTCAGTCCTGCAGCAACGCCCACACAGTCACTGCACTGCATGCATCAACCCTTCCGGTGGCGTGATACCCTTCCAACCCCAAGAGATTCCCTTCGAGATTAGAAAAGCCCGTACGCAGGACTCACCCGCAACGACGCGCCCAAGTGGGGAAGGGCACCCCTTTGCTCCTCGAATTCGCTCTATCAGCGTGTGACAGGGTGGAGAGGTGACTTCCGGGACATGTCCCCCCCCCCCCCCTACTCCAGCACATGAGAACTAAAGACACCGCTTCGCATGACAAACGGATGTTGGTGCACCCGTTTTTTTTGCCCGCCACCCTCAACCCTTACGTGGACAATAACAGTGGTGTGTATTATATGAGCCCCCGTAAAGATTTGCATTTGGGTCACGCGCTTCAACCCCCCTATCTTTGTGTGTGCGTGCACCAGGTGTCTTTATGTACTGCTCGGGTGCAGCGGTGAATTTTTCAGTAAGTTAGCTGCAAGCGTGGTAGATTGGAGCGATTGGAACTGTAGCTGGGTATTTCGTTTTCGCCTTTTTAACGTTATTTCGCTCCACGATTGATTTCACCGTGGTGCACTTGAAAGGTCCGCGGATCTAATATACAGCTAACAAGGTCTTTTGATGCTTCAGTTGTGGCTGATCCGAGGGTGGCACAAGTTACGACAAACGTTTCCATTGCAAAATATTTAAATATAATAAAATCAGCTATAACTAATTTACTGCGACTTTACACTCGAAGATTAAAATCCGAGATGGTTTCGTCGCACTGCACAATCAACTGATATCAATACATAGGGCTTGTTTGGCGCTCATACACATTTACAGAACGAAGAAAGTGCAAAATTCGTTCGGGCAGCAAACGAGTCGGAATAAGCAAACCTATGTATTATTATTATTATTATTATTATTTTTTTTTTCATCTCAACGTATCACATTCTCATCAGCTGCTATCGGATCGCGAAAACGTACATTTGTGTGGCAAGAGTCTCAAAATCGTACGTATTGGAATAACGCGCGCAAAACCACCGATGGCTGTTCGCTTTTCCTTCTAGCCATATACCTATACGTATAATAATACATACACTGTCGTTGGTCGGTTAGCCATTACTCAATGCAACCGGCTCGAAAGAACTGCAGCGATTTCGATCTTGAGTTACAATTATTTATAAATCCCGGTGTGCCTGGGTATGAAATTACTCGCGTGCGCCGCGTATACTTATAATGACAAAAGGCACGCGCGCCCGCACGCACTCTGGCCGATCTAGCGCCATAGTCGAATTTTTTCCCCTTTTCCTTTCGAAAATCGCCGAAATTTCTCGTACTGCAACTCGCACGCACATGTATTACCTCACCACAATATCATCGTACGATGTTCTTGTACGTGTACAGTCTAATCTCGCGTTCTCTCATTTTTCACTCTGAACCAATTCTGTCGCATCGGCGAGAGATAAAGAAAAAATAACACGCAGCACGCGGCGAGGAGCGAGAGTGAGGTCTATTTTTAAAATCGCAATGTAGCGCATGTGGAATAATGATAAGGCTATACTCATACCCCGGACAAGTGCGTGTGGATGTATATCTATATAAGTACGCGGTAGTGAGGTTTCTTCTTTGCGAAAACGATCTGCTGCACACACTTTGACGTGCGAAAACGAGGAGATAAAGAGCCGAGGGATAGGAAGGCTTCTTACGGGCGCGGAGAACGCACTCTCGGCCTGGACGGCGCCTGCTGTCTGCCGCCACAGCTCGCACTGACCGCAGTTTGTTTTCTTGATGCAGCCTGCGGCTGTTGAGCGGAGCTTGGATAGGAGTATATACGTTTATATGCGTAATGTATAGCGGTGGCCGTCATTGTCCATGCAGGTGCGATTTGTAAATCATGTATAAATGTCCATTTCAGGATGATGGTTGAGAAAAAGATTTTTTGTACTTCCGTGGTAATTCAAGTAGAATGAGATTACCATTAGGATCTAGAATCATATTGATCTCGGCCGCCGTGTATTTTAGAACACTTTGTAAATGGTAAACTTATGGGGTGAGGATAAATTTACTAGTAATTGGATGCTCTTTTATTGGATTACCAGAATACTGGAATGTAACCTCTTGTTCCTCCTCCAGAGCACGTGGATTATAAAAGTATAATGATGGTCTTTTGTAATGATCAAGCCTACAGCTTTTAATCCAACATTTAGTTTAAAATGTGGGATTAGAATACTGAGTCTCAACGCAGTTAAGTATTTTTAATGATTAATAATCCTATTCAGCAATTAATATCCTTGAAAAATGCAATAATCTTCACCGCTGCTTTATAGTCGGTATACACACTGTTACATTATCAAGCAAATATTGCTTTTCAAAACCTTCTAACCAGCATTTGCTGAAATATAACTATTCATCTGCAAATCAATTCGTTAAGTTACCCAAAGAGCTGCGCATTTCGAAGTCTCGATAAGAAGTCCGATGTTTTTTTAATACTTTGAAAGACATTAGAAAACTTAAATACTTTTATGACTTTAAAGTCTTAAGAAGTATTTAGATAAATTCAGGGGACTAGTGTACTTATAAGTGCAAAGAATTATTTTAAAACACAATTCTTTCTGATATGTAAATTCGTTTCTTTTACCCACTACTATTCTCACAAAACAACATTTTGGACACGCTCGGATCATGAAATGTTTTATTTCATTATATCCAGTATCAAGCATTTTTGCTCATAGAACATATACGTCATTTTAAGTCATTTAATGTTGTCCACAATCTTCAATAACATATAAAACCATATTGTGGCTTCTTTGGTCATACAAAGTCCTCGAATGCCTTCTATAGTTGGTAAAAGTCATTCAATAATTAAAAAAGTTGCTGAAAGCCGTTAATGACTATAATTTTTTTCAGTCATTTAACTGCTCAGATGTCTTTTAAAGATTAAATGTCTTCCGAAACTCAACAAAGTCTTTGTTACTTTCTGTTGGACGTGCTAACTATAAAAGATTTTTTTTTTTAATTAATAACGCATAGTATTTTGAAGTCTTGAGGATCTCAAAGAATTTTTACACTTATTTGCCTATAGAGTTCTTGAAGACTATTTCATCTTTGGAGTCCCCAAGTACAATTGTGTCTTTAAAGTTAAAGACTACCAATTATCTTAAATGCTATATAATATATGTATTTAGAGATAAATCATGTCTACTATATATGTCTTTAGAGTAAAAACGAAAGGTACCTTTACATTCTTGAAAAACTATGTAAATTCAAAACTTTAAAGGCTAATTATGCATCTAGTCTTTCAAGAAATGATGTGCCTTAAAAGTTTTTAAAAAGCATTTTACCGTCATAGTCTATGAAAACTATTTATATTCTTAGACTTTCAAAAACTATACATGTCTGGAAGTCTTCAAATACTAATCATGTATTCTGTTCATTTATGGATCATTCCTTCTATACGTATCTTCGAATCATCGAAGACTATGCATAGATTGAAAGACAGTGTCAGATGCCTTTAAGGTTTTAAAAGGCTATTTTATGGTCTATAAAGCCTAATCATCAATCATACCCTAAAATTTGTTAAGACGATATGTATTTTTAGAGTATATGAACACTATATACATATGTTTTCAGGGTCCTAATAGACTACTTGTGTCTTTAGATTATTTATAGACTATTATTTCCAGAGACTGTACATATGTATCTTATGATTCTTTGAACACTATTGATGAACAGACAGTGTGTGAACCTTTAGAGTCTTTGAAGACTGATACTGCCCTTAAAAAATATTTAAGATTTAAGACTAGGTGCATTTAGGGAATCTTTTTAGAACTTATATATCTTTAAAATCATTAAAGACTGAATGTATGTTTGGAGTTTACTTTACAGACAACTTGTGTCTTTAATTGATGGACTGTGCACATCTTTAGATTTTCCAAGGCTCAGTATATATTAAAAGACAAAAAGACAGTAGGGGATGACTTCATATTCTCTAAATACTATATATTTCTTCAGAGCGTTCGAAGACGGACAACGTCTTAGAATTTCTAAAGACTATATGTATCTTTAGAATATTTTACAACGTATCTTTAGAATCATTGAATCATTAGAATATTTATAAACAGTACTTTCTAAAAACTGTGCATATCTTTAGATGTTTAATTATTATACCTTTAGAGTCTTTAAAGACTATGTATGCCTTTAGAGTACTAAATGACTAACCATGCCTTTAAAAATTAAGCACTGACCATGTCATTAAATAACTAAAGACTACATGCAGCATTTAAATCTTTTGACGATATAGATTTACTCATTAAAGACTATGTGTGTCTTTAAAGTTTTTCGTTTGTATGCTGTACTCAGATTGTTTGTATACTATACTTTTTGAAGACTACGCACGAGATTTTCAAAGGCTCAGCATAGATAAAAAGACAGCGTGGGATGACTTAAAGTCTTTGAAGACTATATATTGCTTTATGACACTCAAAGACTATTTATGCTTTGAAAAAAATTGAAGTCTTTCATCCTTGTGTCTATTGAGATGATATGTATCTTTATAATCTTTGAAAACGATGTACATCTTTGGAATCATTAAAGACTATAAATATCTTTAGTGTAACATAAGACTCTTTAAAGTATTTAAAAACGACTTTTGATTTCAGTATTTTAAAGACTGTTTATATCTTTGGATTTTTGAAGGCTTAAAGGACGGTATAGGATGACTTTTAATCTTTTGAGACTATATATTTCTTCAAAGTACTAAGGGCGTTCATACTTTGTAAATAAAATTGAATCCTTTTATACTAGAAATCTTTCGACTATGTATCTTTAGAATCATTAAAAACTATATGCATCTTTAGAATCATTAAAAACAATACGTGTCTTTGCAGTCTTTAAAAACTACTAGTGGCCCCAGTTTTTAAGACTGTTTTTCGAGAGACTGTTTATATCTTCAGAATTTTGAAGACTGATAGTAAATTAAAAGAGTGTGTGATAAATTTAGAGCCGTTTAAGACTATATGCCCTTAGATCATTAAAGACTAATAATTTCTTTAAAAAATTAAGGATTGCATCTTTGGAATATTTCAATAATACATGTATCTTTAGAGTCATTTAAGACTATATGTGCATTTAAAGTCTTTAAAGATTACTTGCGGCTTCAGATTATTTATAGACTATTTTTTCTAGAGACTGTGCATATCTATCAATTTTTAAAGAATAAGCATGGATTAAAAGTCAGTGTGGCTTTAGAGTCTTTAAATACTATATGTATATTCAAAGTCTTTAAAGGCTACCTCTGAATTCAGATTATTTATAGACTGTTCTTTCTAGAGACTGTTCATATTTTTTTTGTTTTTGAAGGCTGAGCATAAATTTAAAGACAGCGTTAGATAACGTTAAAGCATCTAAAGACTATATGCCTTTAGAGTACATACAGACTGATCATGTCTGTAATAAAATTTTAACGTATCTGCAATCGTTTACGACGATGTGTATTTTAGAGTCTGAAGATACTATATGTGCCTTCAAAGTTTTTAGAGACTACTTGTGACTTCAAATTGTTTAAAGACTGCTCCTTCTAGAGATTGTGCATATCTATCAATTTTCAAAGAATATGCATAGATTAAATGGTAGTGTTGCTTTAGACTCTTTAAATACTACCTATGACGTCGGATTATTTATAGGCTTTTTAAGACAATATGCAGCTCTGGAGACATTGATGACTGTATGTGCATTTAAAGTCTTTAAAGATTACTTGCGGCTTCAGATTATTTATAGACTATTTTTTCTAGAGTAAAAAATCGTGTGGTAAAATCACTATGCTCAGCATAGGTAATATTTCACGCTATGCTCAGCACAGTAAATTCGCTATCGGCTTGTAAAATCACTATCCAGTCGAAGGATTTGACTACCCCGGATAGTGATTTCATTATCCAAGTCCAAAAGTGAGGTTATGAAACAAAACTACAAGTGATGAAAAATCACTTAATACTGCATTTAACATCGTTGTTTGTCCACAAAAGTTGTTAGCTACTTGGCTAACCACATACCAGTTAATATTACTGCCCATATCGAGCACAGAAACTTATGTATGATGTGGGAACATCACCACTATCACCGAAATGTTATATTACTATCCTCTATAGTAATTTTACTACACGATAGTAAACTTACTATCCTTGGATATCAATATCACTACCAGCTAGTAATTTTACTATCCGGTAGTGAAAACACTAGCGGCTGGTAAAATTAGTATGCTGGGCATGAAGCGGAATATTACCTATGCTCCGCATGGTAATATTCATAGCGGATAGTGAAATTCAACAAAACGCTCGCGAAATCGCAATGCTGAGGATGGTAATTTTACTATCGGACATAAAAATTTTACTACAAGATATGAAAAATACTATGCTCAGCATGGTAAAATAAATCACTATCCGATAGTAATTTTACTACAGCATTTTTACAGTGTATCTATGAATTTTCAAAGAATATGCGTAAATTGAAAGGCAGTGGGGCTTTAGAGTCTTTAAATACTATATGTGTATTCAAAGTCTTTAAAGATTACCTCTGACTTCAGATTATTTATAGACTGTTCTTTCTAGAGACAGTTCATATTTTTTGATTTTTGAAGGTTGAGCATAAATTTAAAGACATTATGGGATAACTTTAGAGTATTTAAAGACTATATGCCTTTAGAGTACATACATACTGATCATGTCTTTAAACTTTTTTAAAAAAACTGCAATATTGTACGATGGTGTGTATCTTTAGAGTCAGTAAATACTATATGTGGCTATTAAGTCTTCAACGACTACTTGTGACTCTAGATTATTTAACGACTGTTCTTATTAGAGACATTGCACTATATTTTCGATAGCTGATGATACATCAAAGGACAGTGTTGGATAACTTTAGAGTCTTCGAAGACTATATGCCTTTAGAGTACCTGAAGGCTGATCATTTCTTTAAAAAAGATTAATTCTTGCATCTTTGAAATCTTTTAAGATTATGTATCTTTAGCGCCTTTAAATACTGTGAATTAAAATATTACACCATCAAAAAGCAGTGTTGGTTTAACGTCTTTAAAGACTACCTATGTCTTCGGGTTACTTATGGACTTTTTTTTCTAGAGACTGTTCATATCTCTAGATTCTTAAAGGCTGATCATAGATTTAAAGTGACTTTACAGTATTTGAAGACTATATGACTTTCCGTATCTATATGACAAAACGTTTTAATTTTCGATAAAGAATAAAATTTCAATCATCTTTTATTTCTCCCGGAAACATCTCCAAAATCCTAACGTTTTGAAATTATGTCCGGATATTTCGATTTTTAGATCTGGCAACCCTAGCCACAACCAATCATTTATCGAGTAACAAGGCTCAGTTAGGTGACAATTATAAATTTTTTTACACCACACCTAGCCCGAAACAGACTCATAACTGCCCGCGCAGCGTAATGTATCAGTCCGTGTCCAGGCGAGGTGTCAAATAAGATACACACCACGGGCGGAAGTAAAGAATCCTTAGATCGCATGTTTGTCCACCTCGGCTTCGCCTTGGGTGACAATAAACATGCGATCCTGGGATATTCTTTACTTACTTTACCGCCCAAGATGTGTAAATAGCTATATCTTTAGAGAAAGCGTAAGCCTTACGAGCCCAAGTACTTACTTTCCTGCTATAGAGTGCAAAGTGATTCGAGTGCGCTAGAGGGCAGAAGTAGTAGTTTCCTGTGCATCGTTCCAGGGTGATCACTGGTCCCGAGGGCGTTTGCAAAGCAATGCTCAAGGGAACGCTGTGACCAGCCTGAGTGGACGCATTAGTGGCAAATTTTATTTTTTGAACTGAGGCCGCAGCAAGCACTCAGAAACGCCTGAGGTATAGGAAAAACCTATTCTTTTGTTTTTAAAAAGCATCAATTATTTCAGTTACAACCTAGGTGTTATGAAAAAAAGTGACTAGAAAAAATTAGGTGTACAAAATTGTACAAAATATTTAGCTACAACTATTTAATCAGAGTACAAAAAACTTTTTTATCGATTTTTTTTTGATAAAATAATGTCAATATCGGATATTCATGAACTAATTTAGATTTTGGTTGAAATATGGAATTTATTGTAAGAAATTCATAACATAAGTTTCACAAAAACATTAATTTCAATTAATCAAGTGAAAAAAATTGGCTATTACTTTGAAATCAGGTGGATCAACTTTTAACATTATATAACCGAACATTTTTATGCTGTATGACACGTAATGATTAAGAAATTGTATCTTAACAATAGTCGTAAAAAAAATATTTATGACTATAAATTTCTGCAAATTTATATAATTGATCTTTGAATGAATACTCATTTTTTTCTCTACAAGATGTACTCAACATGAAGTTTGACTATAATACTGTAACAAAAACAATGGAATTTCATAATTTGGAATTACAAATAAAAAGTAAAAAAGCAAAAATCATGCACGCCTACAGTGAATAAGAAATCCTATCTAAATGATTACAACAGTTTGTTTAACGCAAAGTACTTATAAAAAGAAGGAAGAGCTGCCAATTTTAGTAAAAAATAAACTTGATCACCTCTGTCGACCTTTCTTCTCTCCACCTTTTTTTTTATTCTGTAATATACTCCTTTGTCCGCTGCTCTCCTCAATCTCATATATTATAGTAATAAATGGGAGGCAAAGTGTCTCATGCAAAAAATGCAGAAATCGCTCGTACAAGGTGCAACCCGAGAATGAGAAGGAGAGGAAAGAGGCAATCTGGGAAACTGGCGTCGTGCTGCCCATCGCCATCGTGTGGGTACATATACATGTATTTATGAAGCAAGTAGCCGCAGCTAGGCACCAGTTTTGACCTGACTCTTTTATGTATACTTCTAGCATCAGGCTATCGCTCGCTTGTGTAGTAACATAGACTTTATTAAAAAGAGAGAGAGAGAACGAGCGAAAGGTAGGAGGTTTTCTTATTTCATATCGTATCAGTGTAATTTATATCGTACTTGCGATGCAATACATTATGTACACGTACACTGCTCAAGTGCTAAGATTGATATCCAGAAGAAATTATCATCCATTCTTTTTCTCATATCAACCCTGCGTTACGTATACATGTGCATAGTCAAATGAACGTATAAATACTTACTTTTCTAAACTTATAACGTTAATTAAAGATACAAAAAATTGCATACATTCATATGATCAGTCTTGATTATAAAGTTAATAAATCCACATTTTTTTTAGTTAAACAGCATTATAACGTAGCTCAGATACTTGCAATCGAAAATAAATCATTAATTCAATAACTCTAGCCAAAAATCGAGAAAAAAACCATCCTGAACAAACCTTGTCTACATTTATGATATAGGGGTATCTGAATTCGACCGATGGCCATTGTCAAATTGGTTTCCAAAACCATTAAAAGAGCCAAATTGGTTTTCCGAGTCATTAAGTGCACGGTTAAATTGGTTCCCGGTGCATTGTGTAAAACTTAAAGGCTTATGCAATAATTATTGCAATAGATTGTTTCCAGAAATGACATAATTTTACTACTAGCATCACAATTTCACGCAGCTGTGGACAAAATTAAACTTATAATGCAAACAAATACGAACAATTTCTGCTTGTCAATAATAATAATAATATCAATAATACGAATGTTTTACTGAAGACATGATCTGATTCAAGAATAGAAAAATTTCGTGATTATACATCAGAAAATTATATAGCAAGTCATTTTCTATTTCATCCAACGTTTTAGAGTCAATTTTCATCTTTGTTCTGTTGTTTTACAAATAATTGCGAATGCAAAGCAAATTTCAACTTCGCATACGTCTAATCGAAATGTTTTTTAAACTGTGGAGACTCTAGATAAAGAAGAAATTTATGAAATAACGTGCTTTCCTTTCAAACAGGTTTTGTTACTCGTTTTCAATACATCATGACATTCTCCAGAAAATATTTGCCGGACTCAATATCTTTGCAACGAAATAATTACTTTCATCTTCATTAACAGACCTCTACATTCTTTTAAACACGCTAGTTTTCAAACGACTGCAAGTCCAAAATCTGGATAAAGTGGGATGGTACAACACATTTACCTCCTAATGGTAATTTAATAGCTGGAAACCAATTTGACCATATGTTTATCAGTGAAATATTGATCTAAGAACCAACTTGACTCTTCCACAAGCGATTTAACGTACCAATCATATAGATTTCGAGCGAAAAAATTATATTCTTAAGGAACAGGAAGCCAAAACCATCAACTATTTATCAATACGACGATCATTGCATATTGTACGTGCATATATACAACATAATTAGTGGATAAATCGTCAAAGAAATACCAAGAATATCGTCGAAGTATGTGTGCACCATGCAGCAGGCGGAATATCACATGATAATAACAATAACACAACAAGGGCGTACAAGTATTATAGTACGAAATAATTAAGAAGAACTAAGGAGGAGAGTGAGGAATAATCGGCTTTGTAGCGGCACCGATATGCATTTGTCAATGTCAGGCTTTTGGGGGGCCAAATCGTCCAGCCGGACTGTCATGCTATACGCGCGAGCCCAGCTAGATGGTCCCTCAAGTTTTTTCGCGGACCTTCATTGGCTCGAACCGAGCGACTTTTCTCCCTCTCTCTGCCTCGATACTCTAATTAAATTATCAGCCAGCGTATAATGAGAAACAAACGGGGGGTAAAGGGGCGCTTCGCGACTTTCTTCAGCTGTTCCCTCGCTCAACACAGAATTCCAGACAGAGTTATACACTACCATATGGAGCGAGCAAAAAGCACAAAGGGGTAAGCAGAGAGAGGCAGAGATGAGCAGTTAACCGCTTGTTTCTGTCACCGGCCCACGTAGCATCTTTTTACCCTGCTCCCTTTCTTCCTTCCTCCTCCTCTTCTTCCTCTTGATCATCTGCGGGGACCACCTCCGATCTCATCTTCTTAATTTCTTCTCGGGCAAAGGAGCGATCGATACGTGCGTGCGAATGAGACAGAGCAATCTAGAGAGCCGAAGGAGCCGAAGGAGATCACGGGCAGCGCAGAAGGAATGGAAAAAAAGAGGAGGATCGGAGGGAAGGGTACCATCAAAGCGGCGCAATCCACACGTGTTGGAAGGAGATATAAGTTAATTTGGCGCTCGTTAGTGCTGCGTGGCATCTCCTCGTCCTTCGTCCGCTGCATGCAAATCTGTCTTATTATGATACATATAATATGAACACACATGTTTCGTACATCCCTTCTTGTTCCTTCCTTCGGGCATTTGCATCGGGCACTGGCGCCACTCCCTTTCCTCCTTTTTATTACACTCGTCTTAACTCAATGTGCTTGCGTGTATACTCGTAATCGTCTGGTCCATTTCCCTCTCTCCTCCTTCTCTTTTCAGGTGAGTCAAAGAAACCTTTTGCGCGGACTGATGTATCATACATTACGAATTTAAATTCCCTATCTTTACCTACCAAAAATCTATGCTTTTACTATTTTGACAATCCAACGATTATCAAGGTGCATCTGACACGTTTGTGACAACATACAGATTAATAATTGGGTTGAGTTTCGGTTTTGATATTTTCGCTGTTTTAATGTAGAAAGAGTGTGCTGCAAAATTAAGTGATTAGACCAAAGACCATTGATATGGTATTGCATACCAATGAGTACTAGTTTATCAACATTAATAAAATACGTATCTAATGTAATAAATCGTTAGCTGGAACAAGAATGGTTATGACTAAGCTAGACATTAAGAAAAGTGATAATTAACAAATAATAAATGTAACCAACCGATCAAAGGTTTGATATAGAGGCTTATATATGTATGGACACAAATACAAGGGCTCCCTTACGAGCAAACAAACTTATGTATGAAGAGATAAATAATATATTTAACGTCATATATAAGAATCAATACAAAATAATGGCTTAAGTATCACAGAGGTCAGGAATTCAAAAGAATGTTACATGTGCCACCATGGATACAAATTACCAGAAATACAGACTCAAGGATTCGAGAATAATATGATGTATATGATCAAAAATATGAACTTTATCATCGACATACAGCAGTAAAAAGTTATTTAATTATTCATTTAAGAATGTTAAACAAAAACGATAGCTGTTGTAAAACAATTTACTTAATTTTAAATGATCTCTACCACTTGGATTGCATAGTGGCGACACATTTTTTGTATGAAATTTTTTTATTGTTTTATATCCCTACTAAAGCAGTTTCTTTATTTAGAGTTTTAAAATAATAGTATGGAAAAAACAATCGATACAACAAAAGTCTATTTTAAAAGATCTACAATTTTTGCATTTAATTTGTTGTAGAATGTCAAATTGTTTCCGTACTGGGCAAAAACGCTTTTTTTCGCTATTTTCGTAACATTAGTGCGCTGTAGAGTATCTGCATTACATCTTAGAGTAAAATGTATTGCATAAAAAAGTTGTATTTTTTTAAGATTAACTTTTTTATCTACTACTTTCTCGTAGAACCAAAGATTACTACTGCTATAGGAAAAAACCGATTTTCAAACTATTTTCTGTTGTTTATCGCGATTTAGAGCGATTAGTTGACTTTTGTTGAAAAATGTATACAACTTCTACATTGAAGATGAAGATGTATATCGATATCGAGTTTAATCAGATACACTTTTTTTGAGTTAGTCTGGAAGTTTAAGTACGTCTAAGCTAAGTTGATAACACACATAATTAAAAATACTCGGACTACTCTCCTTTTAGGGTCAAAATTTGTTTCACACTTTAAATAGAAGATTTACATATGGTTGTACTCTTAGCTCTAGTGAAAATTAAGACACAGGAATACCTAACAACTCACAATAACAGCGATAAAGACAAAGTCATAGGATTTAGAAATATATCATGAAAGAAAGAGATATAGGTTAGAAACCATATTGATAAACATCAAAATACAAATCTAAAGAAACATAGAAAAAGAGACGAACGATCGGAACAATTAAAAGAAAAGCCCATAAGTGAGATACTTGCATAAAACTGCAATGATAAAAATATAAAGAGGATACAAGGTACCGAGATGGATAAAGTATACAAATATTAAAACTTTAAAATTTTGATATTTATGAATACGAAAACGGAGGCTCTAATACTATCGTAAGAGCGGAGACAAGATGATAAACATTAAGCTTAGATTACAAGAAACAATGTAAAGATATCAAAACAAAGATGCAGGACAAACTTGTAGAATTATTAGAGACTTTTAGATCTCAACCAGAAAGTTCATAGCTAACAAAAAGACATACTAAGGTTTGGATACTTATAGAAACAGAGTGTTGGAAAAAAAATATGAGAAGATCTGTAACCATACGATCACTGATTTGAAAATATAACACATATAAAAAATATGAGCTAATGACATAGAGCCTAGAACCCAATTTAAAAGTGATAGAGACAAAAAAAATTTGATTTTAAAATCAAGAGAGATGGATACATTGGCATAGAGATACAAAGATTAAAATATGGTAACAAAAATGTAGACATAATGTCTCAAACACAGAGGCAGCAAACTTATAAAACGGGATCATATACAAAGATACTATAATAAGAATAGAGTATGGATCATGATTATACTGCCATGATACAATCTTCACTTTTCAATTTCAAAAAATTTTTATCTTTTTACACCCACATAAACTCTTATTTAAAATACTTCTATGCAAACTTTAACTCGAATGAAAGAAAAATTGGTCCGTGGATAAAAGAAGAAAGACAGACATTTCGGTCGATGCACGGAAATGATAACGTAAAAAATTGATTAAAAATAAAGACTAATTATTACAACGAACATCAAAACGGATGCATTGCGAAATATCGATACACAGATGCAAAAATTATAATTTCGAAAAAATGAAGAGAAGGCAGATGCTATCAGGAATTTAAAAAGATTGCTATTCGAACATAATTAAAACAACGAACAAGTAGCTGAATAAAATCTTTGGTTTTTCATTTACTTAAGGAAATAATAATTAAAGAATGTTGACCTATAGACAAAGATTTGTAGAGCTACAGTCAAAGAAATAACTTCAGACGCAGAAGCTTCATGATTCATTATCAGATGTGTAATATGACATAAGAATGTATTAAGGAGGCTCCAGCGCCTCACCGTACCTATTACATGAATATTTGGGCGCATATCACAAAGTTGCGTTCAACTCGCCAGTACTCAAAAAGTACGCAACAGATCAGGCCTAAAAAATTCACAGACATTCCTCAGACTGTCTAGTTTCTCACAGTTTTTGTCGCAAGTTTCTGAATTACGTGGGTTTCGCGAAAA